>JAOVYX010000222.1:0-13850 GCA_035668315.1 Drosera spatulata | reverse complement strand
ACTATTCCTATGTTTCTCCTCGACAACCACCCCCCCCAGAGTACCAACAGATCGAGCCTGCGCCACCACTTCCGTCATATTCAGCTTGGAGATACGATTCCCCACCATCACCACTGCTGAATGCCCATGTTGAATACCCAAAGCCCATCACAGAATCGCCAACACCAGAGCCATTGGCCGCACCCGTGCCACTGCTGCAGCCACCATCACCATCACTCATTCATGGCCATCATACCACTTCGCCACCAGTCGAGGCTCCCGCCCCGAGCTATCATGCCAAACATCCATCAGAAATTACAACACCGCCACAATCTGCCTACCAAATACCAAAGACATGGAGCCAACCACCAACAGAACAACCAGTTGAGGCTCCATCACCAATTCACTATGTCAGCAAACCACCACATTCCCCACCACCACCACAAGCACCTCCACCTATCCAATATTCAGCGGTACCATCGTCATTGACACCACCCCTTCCCTCTTACTCAACGCCTCCATCCCCAACTCCAATAGCATCCAAGCCACCTACGGATGCCACAAGTCCACCACCGGAGTCCAAGAAGCATCCCTCACGGCAAAAAACGGTAAGATGGAACACAGAATCGACAAGATCAGCTGCTAGTCCACCGCAACAATCTGAAACAGCAGGTTGGGAGTTTGAAGGATTGCCTTTTCCAGCAGTAAATGACAACATCCCTGTTCCACAAGATTTTGGATCTTCATACGCAACGCCGCCGGTTCCTACTACCATTCCCTACTACTGAGATTCATAAGTTTTAATTCATGCACTGGAGTGGCACTGTTTTGACTTCGCTACACCTGCAGCTGCCCAGAAGAGGAAAGTTAAAAAGTTTTTTTTTTATCATTCTGTAGATCTTTGATTGGTGTGAGACGTGTATGATTTGCACGACATCACCAGTTTAGTTGTGTCTTATACAAATACTCAAGTTGATACAGCCTTTTTCTTTGGTTTGTCATGTAAGTACCTTTTATAATACACAAACCATTTCAAGCAGAAACAATGCAATAAGCATCACTAACCTGCTGGTTAATCACAGTTGCCACCTTTGATCATACAGTTTCACTACTATGCCAAGCAGACCATGGATCATCTTGTAAGTCATCTATCAGCACAGAAAAGGGATTAACGATTTACAAATGCTGCACATTGTCAATATCAGCGCATCACGAAACAAAAATCATTAGAAAAAACAGATAAAGAGAACGACACAAAGATCTAAGAAGCAAACAAAACAAACTGTGATCTCTTGGCATACTGACATTGGTTGCAGAGCTTCTTCGACAAGAGCCTAGATAACTTTAGTTGCCTCTGTTCAGGAAAGGCAAAGCTTCTCATAGCCAAATTAAAACCAAATAAAAGGCTCATCATCAAATCATGAACATTAATCATCCTCACAGATGTAACAATAACCAAAGATAAAAATTACATCATCATGGTCAATAATCTCTTAAATTAAACACAAGCTTAACCTAAACAAAACTGCTTTTTTATCATTGCTAACACTTGCTTACAAGGAAGCCACATCAAGAGCTAGACATCAAGTGCACTGAGCTAGTAATCATGACAAGAATTATGACCGTAAGTTGATCTTGTAGACACATGATAATTACCATCAGAAGTGATTACAGCTTCCATTCGATGCTAAACAAAATCGAGACAGCCACTAATGACATACAACTGAGTTGTCACTCTGTCTTTCATTCTTTTTGTTCCCCAGCTGGCAAAACTAAAGGATGCAATTTCTTCTCTGGCCACCTCGTTTACGTAACACTATGGTTTAGGGCCTTATGACTCACCAATCTCCAGGGGCTTTCTTCGTCTTTTTCTTGAGACTGGCGCTTACAGCTGATTTTGCATTCTTCCACTCTTTAATTGACGCAGCATTTCTCATGAAAGGGCAGCTTTCACTGATCTCAAGGGTCTTATCCATCTTATGAACTAATTCTGAAGAAATCTTCTCGGATTTTGCTGCAGAAGGTTCATTGCATGGCGAAACCTGGTCTTGCTGCTCAATTTCTCCATCCTTCCTTTGTGCACCTGGCTGTGAGATACTCTGCTCTATCTTATCAAGAAAAGCTGCATCGGAAGCCTCGGGAATTATAAGTGATCCCTCATTTCTGGAATCTGAAGCTTTCTGCTCATGCTTTGCCACTACCCTTTTCTGGCCAACGAATTGCGAAGTACTGCTCTTGGCACTGCCGGGTTTTTGCAAGTTTATCTCCTTGAATTTCGTCCCAGGCAAGATCTGGGAGATGCTAAATGAACCACCATTTGCATCACCAACTAGCTGCGTCCATGAAGACTTTTGAAGCCATGAGGACCCTTTTACTGGCTTGCTGGAATCAAGGTTGGGCAGCTGAGTTTCTGAGAGCAGATCCTGTTCTTTGGGTTGGAATGCCTTTCCATCTAATTTTCCATTATTTTTCACCTTAGTGGGAGAAATTTCCTCATTGCCAACTGATAAACTGGAAGAGGCAGGTTCCTCTTTGTTGTAGGCATCCCTCAACATTTTATGTGTCTGGCTGCTAGCCCCCGCATGTGCTGCTGATTGCAGCATTGGACCACTAGCAGTAGATTTGTGGTTGGCCATCAATCCATAAGTGGTTGAAGGCATCACATGTCCTCCTGATAGATCTGATGGCTTCTGCAGGTTTCTCTTCCTTTTACGCACAAGAGACAACCCGTTGTCATGTGTGTCCATGTAAACTGATCCGACCTTCTTGTTAGTGGCTAAAGCTTTTCTTTTCCGAGTCTTGCCCGGATCGTCAGAAGGGGCGGTTCCATTTGACCTTTTATCCTAAGCAACAGAAACACCGACATGAGTTACATTAAACCCTGTACAAACCTGATTCAAGGAGGAACCAAAAATAAAGAAAAGAAAAAGAACAGAAAAAAAGAACAGAAAAAAATGCCCTGTATCGGAATAGCTATTAATCATATACAACATAAGCTGTTCAAGTTGGAAGTATCAATTTGGCTATAGCTAGATTCTACAACTACAAGTTTGCAGCTATAGCACCATGGAGTGCACAGTGTATCAAGTTAGTCTGTAATGCCATTGCAAGTTTGCAACGATCAAACAATTGCATAAAATATCCAATTAAAGGATTATACAGTTTGCAGATTTGACCAGAGGCGATTTTGCATTCTCAAGCCAAAATCAGCAAGTTCTGACCTAAAGCCAGAGAAACTGAACATTGGGATGTTAAAAAATTCATCAATTGGCATATATTATACATAACATTCACAAGGCTTGAAACCAAATGAGTTGCAAATAGCATCCCAAAATACGTAGCTGAAAATATCCTCATAGGCACTCAATAGAAACCCCTACAATTACGAGACACCAGCCATTTCACAACGCGGCCATTTCACCACTGACTCAAAAAGGATAAGGGGTTTTCAGCATGAAACTTTTTGGCAGGCAAAGCCAGAATATCCCAAGAAACTTGAGGAGTTCGATAACGAAATAGAATCGGTTGCACATGCTTAAGCAGACATTAGGAAATAAAAGGTCGTAAGGATCGTTTTGTCATGTTCTGATGCAGTGTAAGTAGAATGCTTATGAGCAGAAGCAATGTGATTAAGCAAGACAATCTAATGGCTGATAAAAATACGAGAAGATCAGACAGCATGGTATTGGCAAATTGCAAAAAAAAGTTGTACTTTGCACTTATAACTATTAACAACAGCTAACAAAGAGCAAGAAGCTATAGTACCTCGTTAACAAAGTGTGCAACCCTTCCATTTTGTAATGAAGAGGAGCTATTTTTATGCCCTTGCTTAACGTTAATTATTAAATCATCATCGCCATCGTCATCTGCCGAGTTCTCATCAGAAGGTGACTCCTGAAGCTTTTTAGCATCTTCTTCTTTGCGAAGAGGAGATTCTTCGCTTAAGACAGAATTCTTTTCCCTTTCCAAAAGCTTGTTCATTATTGATCTCATCATGATAATCTCTTCCTCATTGATCTCGCCACATTTTTTTAGTGACTCATCAATCCATACACTTTCCGTCTCATAAGCTTCAGAATGATCAGGACAAGCACAGAAATGATGAGGGGGAGTAGGAATCTCAACACGCTGGAAACTGTATTTGTGTTTGCCAGTTCCTTTATAAGGCAAAGGTTTCACCTGCATGAAATTCAGTTTAAGCATCAGAAGTCCACCGGTAAGCTTCTTATTCTGAAAAGATCAAAGCCCTTATAGGAGAAAAAGTACAGCAGAATTGGCAAAAAATGAAATTAAGCATATTTAAAAGCTAAGTCTCTATCTTTTATTCCCACATATGGGGAAAGGAAATTAAATTAAATTTTCGCAAGGACACTTACCTTCCCCAACTTCGGGATGAACATTCGTATTTGCAGCTTTTCAATATCAAGAGCAGCTCCAACAGCCTTGTTGGAGGAAACAGTGTTCTGATTTTCATCAACGTTAACCGCTCCTTTTTCCATCACTTCATTCTCTTCCCTTTCACGTCTAAGACAATCAAGATAATGTTCTTTTGCCTTCTCAAGCTTTAACTTCCCTCCTTTCCAAGAGCATCCATTATACTGAAATTAAGAATGAACACAAACAAACAGGACAACATGAGCAAGTTACAACTAATCCAAAAACTGTCATCCTCACTCTACAAACACAAGGCGAACATAAGATGTTTTATGAAGATCTGCTGTGTATGAGCACGAGTAACACTGGAAATATGACACCTTCTAAACAGTGACTGAAAACATCCAATCGCAAACTACAATTGCATGAGAAGCACAAACGGTTAAGCTTGACTGAAAATAGTTGCAATCCTCTATTGTAACTCAGTGAATCCTTCTAGACGTTTCGCCTAAAACATCAAACATAAAACCTATGAATCATCTTCAACACATATACATCAAACTTCATCCCCAAATTTTGACATAACAATGGGGCTAGACACCCTTTCCCTTCGTCCAATCCCGAAGCAGAATGAATAACTATCAACAAACCCTCGTTTCCCGCCATACAATCTCCACTATCACATTCATCAGTTAAGCATTCCCGAAATTCAGCCAATAAAATACAAAACTCACATTCTATCGCCACAGCCACACACACACAAAAAAAAAAAAAAAAAAAAAAGTAGAGAAATCGGAAGAAAAAGAGAGCTCACGGCGCTGAAGAGCTTGGCCAGGGACTTCTCCGACGACGGCAGGAAATCGACGTAACCGAAGCTGCGACCTTTGGTGCGAACAATCTCGACGCCGTCGACTGCTCCGAGATTCGAGAAGATCTTCCTCAAATCGCCGGCCGTCACCGCCTCTCCGAGTCCGCCCACGTATATCCTCGTTCGCTTATCCGCCGCGGACGGCGGCGGCGAGGTTGCATTAGGGTTAGAGGGAGTGTTGGCCATGGCGGTTGCGGTTATTTTGGGATCAGTGTCTCTGTCGAGGTTGACAATGGTGTAACCATGATGGGAGGAAAGGTGGATTTGATGGGAGTGAGTAAACGAGGGGAAAGAAAAATAAACTATATAATTTTAATTCATGAGTTCTTAGAAAATAATTTAGATATTTTGTTTGTGATTATAAAAAGAATGAAAAATAATTTTTATTTATTTTTATTTAATTGATGTAGAATTTTTTTTATTTTAAAAAAAGTTATTTTTTTTAATCACTTTATTTTATTTCCTTTCCAAAAATACTCATTTTGAGAAATTAAATGAAGGGAATAAAATACACCTAATTTTACTCATTATTTTACTTTCCCTTCTTAAAAAACTCACAAACATCTCATTTGAAATTAATCTTATCCTAAAACCCTTTCATTTCTTTCCCTCCCTTCCTAGATTGAACTCACAAACAAAGCTTGAAGGTGTGTTTGTTTTGGGATAACATAAAGTAAACTACGATTATTATTTCCGGGACTTCTATAATAGCTTGTCTCTTATTTTTTGGTTTGTTTATGTTTAAATGCGTCAAACAAAGGATAAAGGAGACTTATTTTGTATACAATCAAGTACCAACTTTCCCTCAGCGGAGAATGCTTTGCTTCAGCATCGCTTCCACTGTACTTTGATCTTCAAGGCTGAATGTAACCTCCCTCCACATGATAAACGAAACTGCCGACAAAATGTTATCACGGACTCAAAACAGAATGAATAACAAGCCATGTTCATATTACAGTTATCTTTCTGACACAACAGAAGTATGCGAAACTGATCCAAATGAGTTCATGGAACAGACGTAATCGTTCCAAGGCATTGAAATCGAATTACACATCGTGCAGAAATACAGCGCCCAAGAATAATACATGGAAACCACATAAAATGGAACCCAGGGCACCCATCAAATCCAGAATGAAGTGGTTCTTCTATCTCTCTCTCAGCTCTTGCTCGAACTGTAGCAGCTTTTCCCGTAGAGGATGCAAAAATTGCTTCAGGTCCTGGCAAATGCTATGCTTATCTTGCTGCTGCAGATCCTTGTCGTCCTTCAATTTCACCAAGAGCTGACCAGGGTAAAAAAAAAAAAGGAACCAAGTAAAAGTTAAGTGATATGATAAGGTAAGGAACTAGAAATTAATCTTGTCATCGAGAGTATCGGCTATATTAAAGCGAGGCCAAAGTTGAGATCAAAGACAATAAGGCATCCATTTTTCGCTGTTCTCTTCAACTAGTTGCTGAAAGACCCAAAACATGGGTGTTAAGAATGTACCTGTAGGTCATCCAGTTCACCATATGAAAACTCTGGAACGTCTAGATGGCCTTTGACTTTCCTCTTCTCATCACCGACAAGCCATTCACCTGATTTGCAGAAGAAAGATGAGACACGGTATTGCAGCACTATAGAGAAAGATCACTTGAAAAAAGTGTGACCAACGACTAACCTTTCACGTCAATTGTCAGCTCGTATGTGTAGCCAACACGCTTCTTATTACGCACAGTTACCAAATATGCCTGAAGATAGTACACAAGTATGACAGTAAAATGAAGGTCATATCAGATGACTGCAGGCATGTGTAGTGACCATACCATGATTAAAAACAGGCATACAGAATCATTTTTTTGTGACAAATCTATTTAGGCTCACCTATATAAACTCGAGCATCCCCTTTGAATAGACGGAATTAGATAAGTAACATGTTATGCCAGGAACTGCAGTTATCTTAGATCATCATCATCAATAGTAAATCTTAGATTTTTACCTTGGTTACTACATAGGACCACCTAGGATTTCCTAGGCTCCAAAACCACCCTGACAGGGCGTCCTAGCATCCGTTGTGGCTTAAAGTGTTCCGAAGCTTCTGCTAGAACACTGGTCGTTTATAAAAGGACTTCCGAGTACACTTATAAAATGGCACCTCTTGCTTGAAGGTGGTTTCAATTTTATACTTCACTGCCAGAGAGCAGAAAATTCACGCCCCCACCCTTTCCAGTTCAACGCAAACAATACAGGGAAGTGCTTTTCTTTCCTCAAACATGTGTGTGCACATTAAAACCATCGGACTCAGCGAGGTAACATTGGGTGGTGAGCCCAAAGACGAGGGATGAAGATTATGAGAGTCTTCAAGGACTATTCCTAAAAACATCATCTCCTACTTGTTGAAAATTTAACTCTTGTTTTTTATTTTTATTTTTTATTCTTTTGTTTTACAACCAAAATCATTTCCAATATGCAATTGACCACACAACGTAGGCAAATAAAGCGGAATCTGCAATGTACAAACTCTCAACTCTCAAGTCGACAAGAAAAGGAAAGCTTAAAGGTAGCATCAAACCCAGACCAGCTCGTAGAATTCAAAAAAACCCAAGTACGTACTAAGGACATATGTAGATAATAACAATAAGCATACTGCATATGTTATAACATACAGACCAATGGTGTACTAAATAGCATATGCATTAGTTGATCTTGTACTCACATCACCAGAGCAGCTAGATACTTCAGTAACTTCAGCTTTCCCATTGGAAAATTCCAAGAAGCCAATGCATTTGAGCAACTCCTGCAAACAGACGGATATTACAATCAAGTCAACGGTGACGACACAGCAGTGCTAGAGATAGAACGATAGAACGATAGAACAACTACCTATTAGTCAGCGACAGTTTGGGCCTTGAATAAGTCGGTTTGATAGTACTCTTCAAGGTGCATACACCTTGGAAAACAGATCCAAGAAACAAGGTAGACAACATAGTCGCTAGGAGAGTGGAAACATGACAATAATGTGCATATACACACGCTAACATTCGTCATAATGTACATCCAAACCAAGTGTACAAATTTTCCACTGAATTACCAAAAATAAGAGAGCACGCAAAAGGCGATGGACATAATTAAGTTTTCCAAAACACTAGCCTAGCCACCTTGACATATTTCAGCACCCACCCTCAGTGTTCTGTTCAAACACACATATCATATACTAGAAGACACTCATCTATGTTAGTAAAAGTCTACAATGAAAGTAAGCACACCTCAATATAAGCAATTGAAAATGGTAGTATGCGACTTGAGATTTATCTAAAATTCTTAATGCAGAACTCCTAATATGGTAGGGACATCAGTTGCATGAATGATTACGCTAAGGCTTCCAATTTCTATTATGTAAAGGGAAACAAGGCAGCTTTGCAGCAAGAAGTTCCCGAAATAAGCAGAACTACTTCTTTATGACGCACTAGCTAGTGGACTACGTCAGATCTCGATGGACAAAAACTGAAGTTAAAAGAAGAATCTACCTTCATTCTATCAATTGCCCACTTGTTAAGGTTTTTCTCCTCCCATGTTCCAGCCTGTACGAAAACATTCATCACCATTAGAAGCACACATTTAAAAGATTGAGAACAATGAAACAGTTCTTCCAAGCAAAAAGCACAAGGTTTTCGGAAACTAGACCAAGATGCAACACTCAGCAAACTTCATCCAATCATTTTGCGTGTCGTGATCCTGTATTTCTTTCCTAAAACACGAAAACATGGCTGGAATCAACGAAGCTAACACAAAACTACAATCTACTTCCAAGTTTTCCAATGATAGTCGCACCAAGGTCCGACAACATTCGAGTCTAACAAATCCAGACATAATAATTAACTATCAGAAACCAAGCAATAGCATCATAGAACATCCAATCACACAGCTAGAACTCAAACGGCACCGCAACGAGCACGAATACGAATCGAAAACTGAAGGTTCCAAACCACGATCGAACCTTGTTCCAAACAGAACCGAGACCGGAATTCTTCGAAGACGAGAGATTGCACAGATCCTCCTGCGACAGCTTCTTCGGAGCGGGAATCGGCGCCGCATCGGCCGTCGCTTCCCTCACCCAATACGTATACGACGCCGGCTTCTCCGACTCCGCTGCCGCCCCTTCCATCCCTCTCTCTCCTCAAAAGTTGATTCAAACAGTGAAATCGCGCACGGCGAAACGAGATTGTGATGCGGATTTGGGGATTCGGCGATGGTGCGGCGGCGGCGGCGGTGGTGGAGAAAGCTTCCAGGGATTTGGGGACGACGAAGGCAAACGTGTAAATTGGTTGGGTGGAAGCTTGAGATTTGGAAAGGTGTATTGAGATTCCAAATAGGTTCCTTCTCGAATCTTCTTCTCCGTTCAGTATTGTTTTTTTTTTTTTTTTAAAATATGTTTAGGGTTTGTTTTTGATATCAATTATGTTTTTGATGTTTAGATTTTATTTTATTTTTTGATGAAATAAAAATGTTTATTTTTGAATTTTATTTTTGAAACGAAAATAAAAAACAAAAAATAAAAAAAAATAATTTTGAATTTCTATATGTTATTTTCAGAATACAGTATTCAAAATTCTATTTATAAAAAATCACTTTATTTTGTAAGGTGATTTCGTTTTTCATTATTGATTTTTTATTTTTGTTATTGATTTTATTTTTCATAATTTTGAACAATAATATCAAATAATCGCTTATTTTTACATTGATAAATTTTTGAACACGGATTATACATCCTTTAACCTTTCAGTATTATTCATATGATTATCTTGGTCCTTTATTGGAACCCAAAATGTTATCTATCGTACTTAACGGAATGCGTACATTTTCACCCACGAATACATGAAAATTTTTCATATGATACTAGCATGTAAGCTAGATTAAACAAAAACCATCATTACTCAAAGAGGCAAAATACAAGAAATACAAGTTGAACGTGGAATAATCGAGCATCAAACAAGAGAGGTGGGCTATGCAAGTCCTAATCGTGAGGCACATAAGCTTAAATAATCAACGCTCCAACTAAACTCTGTCGATCCAAAATGAACTACGTTAAATGATTACCATGCAGACTGAAGGCGTCGCCAAATCTGATACTGATACGCACCATGACCTAATCGCAAGTCACATACTGATACCGCCTGACAGTGCAGTCGAGCAATGTCTAGGAGATCAATTTGACGGATCCAAGTACTCATCCAACCACTGAATTAGTCCTCATCTCACTCTCATGGGTCTTCGATGCACAAGTATTTATCAGCAACTTCACATCCTGTATCATCTCGGCATTGCATTGCAAGTAGAGACACATCCTACAACCGGGCAGCCAATCCACGTGAAATATGTAAGGGTTCATGGGTGTGCGACCTACCAGCAGATATATTGATTGCGTCAGTAAAGAATCTTCAGTGTCCAAGCCTAATTGTGATCGGAGTCGGACTCCCTGCATCATCACATTTCATTGGCATCTTACTGGGCGGACTAGTCCGAAGCACTCTAGCAGTCCGTATAATGGTAGGAGTAGACATGTCTCTTTAAGCAATGCAGTGACAGCTCTTTGAACTGATCTCTTGGTCTATTCAGCATTGAGATTCATCAGTGGATTCGATTCACTACAAAACTAAACGGTACGGACGATTAAACATTTTAGTTGCTAAACAATGAAAATTGATCGCAAAATCGAACGGGCGACTAAACAACGACTAAAAATCGTCCTCGCGAAATCTTTCCTTGCTAACCGAGATTGACGACCATTATATAAATTTAGTCGCAAATTTAGCGACTAAATTACATATTTGATCACAAAATATTTGACGACTAAAATAGTATTATGGTCGCTAAATTCGCGACTAAAAAGAACTTTAGTCGCCAAAATTAGCGACTACGTCTGTATCTTAGTCGCGAATTTGTATTGACCTAATGCTTCAAATTTTGCGACCATTGATATGTTTAGTTGCTATTTTCGCGACTAAAGTGATAAATTGATCGTCAGTTTCACGACTAAATAGATAATTTGGTCTCTATTTTTTACGATCAATTTCAATCTTTGGTCTCCAAATTTAGCGACTAAAAAAAATTTAGTCGTCATTTCTATATCTCAAATCGTCGAATAAACTGTTTTCTTGCGTACTAACCCTGCTTTTACAAACATCCGAACTGCGAGAGGAGAGGTAATAAATCTAACACAATTCCATTGTCGAGTCCAATATCCAAACATTACAAACACTTCTAATGTCTCAAATCCAAATCATAACTAAGTGTACGAAGTTGTATAGTACATAAAACATTCAACAGAAGGATAATACAAACTTCCAGCAAATATGATATCAATGTTAAGGCCTATTGTTGTGAAGGAGGCTGCGTCTCTGACCCGATAAACGGATTACAGTTCATACTTTAAGTTAGGTTTACCATCATTTTCCGTACCATTCGTTTCAATTCTTCTATTTCCCTCATGTTTCCTTCAAGTTTTGTTTCCATTTGTTTCTTTATCTCCTCTAACTCTTTCGCATGTGCAGCTCGATCTGCTTCAACCCTTCTGTTCGCTTCCTCCAATAACCGTGCTTGTATCTCTATTTGCTCCTTCAAATCTGTAACAGCTCTGGATTGTGTAGTCGATACGGAGCTGTTTTTATCTCTGCTTGGTTTCTCATAAAACAGTTATGTTGCAGATCCCAGTCCCAGCACAGTCCCGCTAGGCAAGAAACCGCCAGTTGCTTCGAGGAACAACTCCGTTTCCGTGGGGGATTACACTCACTTTCTTGTGATCCCTCACCATATTCTTGCAATGTTTTCAACTCTTGAAACTTGTCCTGTAATTTTGAAAACAATGAACGCATCAATGACAGTGCAATACAAAAATGAGCAAAATAGGAAATAATTTGTCCCGAATAACAGTAACATAAGAATGCAAAAAAAAATCACAAAAAGAATTGCTTGCTCGAGTTATGATCCGTGTGAAAACCAGTAAAATGCTTAGGCAATCCACCCAGGTTTCGCTCCATATTTGTCGGGACATGCTGTAGACGGTCCCACATCTGGTCCCCGGACAGTGTAGGTGATGAGGGATCGGTCTCTATTTTATTCTTCAAGAATCCGTTCCTGTTCCCCCTAAAAACATGATCTAAAGGCAGAAAGCAACGGTGACAATCGAACCAACTCTATTTCTTCCCATGCTTTAGATAAAATGACTTCGTTCTTTCCATACAATACGGACAAGCCAACCGACAGGCAGTGATCCAACCAGACAGCATCCCATATCCAGGAAAGTCACTCACAGTCCATAAAACAGCTGCTTTCAAGACGAAAGACTGCTTCCGGTATACATCATATGTGGGGACACCACTGTCTCAGAGAGTCTTCAGTTTATCGATCAAAGGTTGCATGTACACGTCAAAATTAGACTTTGGCGATGTTGGCTCGGGTATCAGCCGAGACAAGAGCATGTACGGTCTCTTCATACACATTGAAGGAGGCAAGTTGTATGGGGTAAGGACTACAGGCCAACAAGAATATGGGCGACCGCTTTTCCCAAACGGTGCAAACCCATTGGTGTAGAGGTTCATCCTCACATTATGTGGCATACAAGCAAACACTACAAAAAAACTGTTAGTCGCCTTTTTTGTGACTAAAATTTGCATTTTAGTCGCCAGTACCAATTACCCCATTTAAAAAATAAAATTGGTGGGAAATGACGACTATTATGGAAGTTAGTCGCCAATTTAACGACTATTATGAAAGTTAGTCGCCAATTTAGCGACTATTGTTATATTTAGTCGCCAAATTGGTGACTATTTTTGTAGTTAGTCGCCAAATTGATTGGTTACAAATTGGAGTCCTTTATCCTCCCCAGTCCAACACCACATTTTCCTTCTCAATTTCCAATCTCGGCCCCAACACTGCACTTCACTCCGATAGCCTCGCCACTCCATCGTCGAATCTCCTCCTTAAACACCATTCAACCGGTGAGTAAAGCTTGTCTCTGCCCAGTCTTGTATCCAATCTTGTATGCATGTTTGTAATTGAGTTTTGTTTGTATCCAGAATTGAGGCGACAATCTTGGATTCACTGCCCAGTCTCCAATCTCAAGTGAACCAGTCATGAACTTTCCGTTTGTTGCATTATTGTAAGATTATGGTAAGTTTCTGCTTGCGTTATCATATCTTGGCCTTGTGTGTTTCCCTTGTTTGATTGATCCTAGCCATGAGGCCCGACACACCAGAAACAGTGGCTTCTAGCCCTGCACTAATATTCTGATGTCGAGAACCATAGATAACGCCTGCATTTAGAACCTTAGGATGGATGGGATCTGATTGTTGGTGCACTTGATCTACTGGGGTTTGCTGAAAAAATAAAATTAAAAATTGATGCACATGTAAGCGCCAGGCCAGCAGTTAGGGATAGAAGAACTATGGTAGCAAAGATGTCTAATTGCTTCCGTTTTGCGTATATTTTTGTTTGAAAGCTCACTGCACCTTTCATTTCAAATGGTGTTTAGAAACAACTTCTGACTGGTGACTTCTGCTTGTTTGAAGCATGCCTCTTTGTGACCATTACTTCTGTTGATGCTTTGCTACTTTGTATGCTGATAAGTTAATTCTATGCTCTTGTTCTTGGAAG
>JAOVYX010000221.1:0-42608 GCA_035668315.1 Drosera spatulata | reverse complement strand
ACACAGATTTGTGAAGCAATGAAGTTTAGTAAAATCTTTCAAAGAAGATTGTTCTCTTTCTCCATAAGTCCTCTCGATACTGTTGAATAGCTTGTTTGTTTGTTGGTGCTGTACGTAAACAATTCTACAGATCTCACA
This sequence comes from Drosera spatulata, assembly GCA_035668315.1. Classification (NCBI taxonomy): domain Eukaryota; kingdom Viridiplantae; phylum Streptophyta; class Magnoliopsida; order Caryophyllales; family Droseraceae; genus Drosera; species Drosera spatulata. The sequence goes on along the minus strand of JAOVYX010000221.1, from coordinate 42,470 downwards.
TTGAGTTGCTCTCATATGTGACTGGACTTTCATGGCTGTTTCGATTCTTTTTTTGATCTCGTGTGTTTTTATGTTTAATTTGTGATATGCTTTTTTTGTTTGATGAAACCAGGAAGTTGTCTGAGGTGCCATATAGCAAGATTGTAGATTGGGGGAAGTGGAACGTGTTTTGGGCTGATGAGTGTTTGGTTGGGAAAAAAGATGCTGATAGTAACTACAAGTTTGCCAAGGATGTGTTCCTGTCGAAGGTACGACGGTGCTTTTTAAACACTTCTGTCGAGGGTAGATTAGTTTCAATCTAATGGCTATTCATTGACTGCGACGAATTTTGAATGATATCAACAATCTAAGCGACATCTATGCAGAAGTTGTTGGTCTTCACTCTTCTGTATCGTTTTGGTGCTTTCGTGTAATCCTATTGATTTTAGCTTTCTCCAGACCTCTCAGATAAGTTCTGTTGGGACCTCTTATGTAGATTTTATTCATTTAGCTCTGATCTTTGTAGTCCCTCGAGATTCTTATATTGCACCCTCCAGATACTGCTGCAAGAGAAAAGCCTCCACACGATATTTGTTTGTACTTTACTTAATCTCTTCTTCGTTTCATAATATTTGAGTTTAACCATAGTGTACACAAATGGTGGAGGGGAGGTTTCACTTGCATGTTTTTGTGTAATGTGAAATGAGCACGAAGTTGATAATAAAGTTCATGTCGCCGTCAAGTTGGTGGGTTTTTGAGTTTAACCTCTACGAGTATTCTGTTTCATCATGGGTTAATTTAATGGAATCAAGATCCTTGCTTGGCTCGATACATTTGTGCAATTACGTGCTGTTCTTCTTAGACCGGAGTGGTTCCTGCTACTGTATTTGATGCTTGTTGACTTATGACATTTGATGCAAGATGCGTAGTTAGCAATCTTACTGTACTCAATATCAAACATGAACTGCAATGGTTTAAATTATACGTTAGAGTATGCATTTACGACCATTATGATGTACAGAACGCTCAAAGTGTACCATCTAGATGCTCCTGCAGGAGCCCAAAGATCCTACTATCCTTGGGACTTGAACATGCTATGTTTTGTTATCTGAGATGCAGCTTCACTGTGATACTTCATCACTTCATTCACGATTTCTTTTCTCTTGAAATTCAGGTACCAGTGAGCTCCAATCAAGTACGGTCGATCAACAATTCATTGACAGCAGAGGAAGCGGCTAGTCAGTATCAGTTCAACATGCGTCAGCAAGTCAAATCCCGAATGATCAACGTTTCCAATCTCTGTGACTGCCCAAAGTTCGATCTCATCCTCCTCAAAATGGGCGCTGATGGGCACGTAGCCTCTCTTTTCCCGGACCACCCTGCTCTTGCCATGAAGGAGGACTGGGTTACCTTCATGAACGACTCTCCAATAGCTCCACAACAACGAATCACCTTCACGTTCCCTGTTATCAATGCAGCATCCAATGTTGTCGTGGTTGTGACCGGTGCAGGCAAGGCTGTGGCCACACACTTGGCGATTGATGATCTTGCAAAGAGTAACGTTTCATTGCCAGCAAGGATGGTGCAGCCTATAGAAGGGAAGTTGCTGTGGTTTCTTGACTACCCTGCTGCCGCAAAGCTGGATGGTGTCCAAATCTCGGATTAATAGTCACCCTCAGGAACCAGTTTTCTTTGACGTTCTGAGTGGAGGTAGAAAAATTTTGAATGTCTGAGAAGACTCCTCCGAGTATTACATCCTATTATGAGTATATAGCGCCGTACTTTATCACAGGAAGTTCTTGACAGGAATACTGGAATTTCGTCTCTCTTGGGAGATGAATCGGATAGTTGCTCGCTGGATATATACATGTAGTTCAAACTGTAAAGATCGAAAGTTCCATGCGTATAGAAGGCCATTGTATTGAGAATTGTTCTTCGAATGTTCCAGAAGGGACTCATCTTGTCATAGCTTCCTACATTGTTAAACTTACTATGTTGAGACTGTAGAGTTAAAAAAAGGTTGGCTAGTAATTGTCGTTTAGCTGCTCGTTGGAATAATAGCGCTGGCAGAGTGAAAATCCTGTTTAAAATTAACGTGTGATGCTCTTACATCTGTCATGGAAAGAAAGCAAGAACGGTATGCGAGTCCATAAAGCGCACATGCCAACTTATTCTGTGAATGGTTCGAAACAACTCCCGACCTTGACGTTTTCAGATAACTAGCACTTTCATGCAATATGACATTCAGAAAAGCGGCAAGTATAAACCTAGTAGGAGGTTGTTCGACTGTTTTCATATTAGATCATGGTAAGTTAAATTCATCACGAGCAAAGATAAAGAGCCTCTAGCTTCTTTTGTGTTTATGGAGTATGAACTGTTGCTTTTGGATGACAAATGTAGAACAAAACATGTGCTGCAATGTCAAACTAGAACTAGTGGTTCATGAAATGATGATGGACAGACTTGGATGCAATTGTCCTCAGATTGGTCTCACGCGGAGAACTTACTCTTTCCCAGTGACTTTAAGCGACAACGGTTAAATTACTAGTTCGTCTTTGTTAAACTGCTTTATTCTTCGGACTTACTAGCCCAAGCTCAAGGCACACTCAGATGAACTCAAACTATACTCGGAAAACCTGAACAGTAGCTGATAGACCTGGATCCTTCCCAAGGAGCTACTCAGTTCACAACTTCAACTGGACAAGCTCAGCCAGCCGCGGTCAACCTGTTGAACTACTCGAATTATCAGGAAGCTGATGCCGAGTCAAGCTTAACCTGAGTTTCAACCTTTTGAAATAAGCGTTCAATTAGATTAGAAAAATTGTGAGCAAAGACAAAGTTTTGCTCAAACCAAATGATGAACGGGCCACAGATGAAATGGTAAGACCTGCAGTGAGACCAAGCATCCCATAAAATGTAACCACAAATAAACGAATCGATAATTAAGAAGGGATCGAAACAATGCATTCATAGATATGCATATGACAGAGAAACAGAGATGCTTGATGACAAATAGGAATTCAGCATGCTTGAACAACTGATTTCGCAGCTAAGACGTGGAAAAAGGAAATAGAAGAACATTGAATAAGTGGGTTCTGAACCGTGAGAGAACTATCTACCCTCTCGACCAAACCATTGACCCCATTTACAAGCGACGCAGTCTTTAACATTGCCAACCAACATCCCCCTTCCAACTTAAAAGATGATTGTCAAGTCTCCCTTGCTTTGCGCATGGCTCAGAACTTCAGAATGCAGCTAAACTAGGAAGACAATCATAACCTCTTCTCATTCATCACTGCATCACAGCAGACTGTTGACTCAGTAGCTGTTGAACTCGAACACAATGCCATTGGAATCTTCTTGATTGGGCAGACATCACTGAACTATAATTGATTCACGAAGATAACCTGTCTCTGTAAAGCACACGAGTTCAGATATAATCAGTAATGGACTTGAAGGGCATCACTATCCTTTGGAACATTGAGCCGGTAGAAACTGAACCCCAAGAACGATTCTAGTAACAAATCCGATGTTCTAGGTATACAGCAAAGCAGGATACAAAGAGCAAAAGTTCAGCATGATTAATGCTACCATGTACCATATGGAAGGGATACGTGCCATTGACACCAGACACATAAAAAATGGAGAGTAGCATAAGCATGACAGAAAAAAAATACAACTTCTAAACTACTAGCAAGATGGCTAAAGAGAGGGAAAAAAAACAAAACAAACTCACTCAAGTTGTAAATCTACAATAGTCAATGCCATAATTCAACTAGACAATAGAAGTTCAAAGTTAAACAAACACACTTTCCTATAAATACTACTAAACAAGTAGCAAGATGACTAATAAGTAGGTGATCTTTCACTCAATTCCAGGAAAACCTCCACATGAACATGGTTCAACTGAGACAGGACAAAAGAAAAGTTCAGCACTCCCATGCACCCAAAAGGAAGTATCCAACAAAGACGAGTATGCTAGGGACAATCACTTCTAAGTTTTCTATAATGTTTTTACGATACATATCTCTACTTCGAAGAATAATCCACGAGGTGCGGCATGTTCTGATGATAAATCACCTAAATAAACCAACTGGAGACTTCCAAAACTAGCTGCTCCAGAAAATAGGCATGACATTCCTACGATCATAGTTGTCAATCGTACGATACACAATACGTATCATACGATACGATACAATTCACAGGATTACTGATACGTATCTATGTGATGTATCGAAAATGAGCATGTATCGTTGGTGTATCGATACGTATCGATGCATATCGTACGATACAGAAGATACACATCAATAGAAAATCTATGGGGGAAAAATCTAAGAGGAAAATAAATCGGCGAATTATAACTTAATTGAAACAAAATATACATTGTTTCCTTTGAGAAGGCGGAGAAAAAATAAATAGAGAGCCCCAAATCAATGAGGCAGAGATAAAGGTCCAATTCCGAAATCGTTATCTAGTCTCGTGCCTTTTACTCATCGCCTGGTGTAGTTGTTGCACACTTGCGGTTCAATTTAGCCATCGGAATGCTTCATTCCAAGACTAGTGGCGTTATTGAGTAAGTGTTTTCGAAGGATGAGTTAAAAACACTTATTTTTTAGTATAAAATCACTTATGATATACTTTTCCTATTATTATTATTATTATGGGTTATCCGTATCTTACGATATGGATACAATATTTGATACACAAAAACAGGACTTCGGTACTCGATACGTATCTCGATTTGACAACTATGCCTACGATTGCAACCCTCCGGAGGAACATCCACCACACATGAAGAAGTTTCACACTTTCATCATGTGGGCATTCCGATCAGGTGGGACTAGAAGATGACATGAGTTTCACTATCATATCGTAGGTTAAGACAGCAAGAACGATCAATCAACTGTTTCGTTTTGGGAAAAAGAAAGCAACTAACAGAAGGCTACAACACACAAGCAACAGTGTTCTCTCGCAATGAAATTATTCATTCCCTATCAGCCCTATCAGGCTTCTCTTTTCCGGTAACAGCAAATGGTTTCCAAATTACATTCAACTAAGATCAAGTAATCAACAATAGATATTGATAGATTATGAGAACTGTCAGAGAAAGAAACTCACTAACAAAACGATAAAGACAACATGAAAAATGAAGCATACACAACTAAACATCAAAAGATTGACATACCTCATGGAACATTCCCGCTAGACTGAGGACGAGCAAAAAAGGCATCATTTTGCTGCATTCGCATCATCGAGGTCCTCTGCTGCTCCACTCTTTCCAGTTGCGATGACAATTGGAACAAATCACTTATCACACCCTGCTCAGAAGGAACACCGTACTTGGGCCTGATGAATTCTGATATCTGATGAGTAGTCCCACCTGGAACCTTAAAGTTGACGTCATGGCCACCATAAAACATTGATGCATCAGATATTGTCTCATCAGGTCTAACGGATTCGGTTACAGGTGGCCGAAGCACACTTGATGAGAACTTTCCAGAATAAAGGCTGTGATTACTTTCGTTGAAATGTGGGCTAGCAATTGTAGACCCAACAATATCTCTTGAAAAGTTGTCTGATTGAGTTGACAGAAGAGAGAGAGCACAACTAGATGTGGAAGCACTATGCTTGTCTTGAATCCTGGGTGCTGCCATGCCAACTACGTCGTCCCTTGGCCCTGGATAAACATTAACCATTCTCTCTCCGATACCATGCATGCTAGGCAAAGGGTTAGAGATTCTTGCAGGATCTTCAAATTTGATGAAGTTATTCATCCACTTCCCCGCTTCATGTTTACTTGGACTAAAGATAGAGCCTGGGAGCATGTTTGGGAACAGAAAAGATGCCCTTTTTACCAAGGACGGATCCAGAAATCTCGAACCTAAAACACCAAGTAACAGACATCTCATCAGTTGAAAACAGAGTCAATGAAGAAAGTGTTTCAGACTGCATGAATGTTGCACTTAACTCGACAAGTTAAAATACAAGAGAGGATAATCAAGAATATGGATTAGTGCCTTATGAAGATATTGGTTCTATAAACCTCATCATGCTTAATACTTAATTCACCTCGAGATGCTTCACACTTCACTAATGTGAGATAGATTAACGATGGCTTACGGTTTTCGCCAACATTCCTGACAGAAATCACTGGCTATTAGTACCACAGAAATCCCATGTGTATGCCATAATGTCCCATCAATCTGCTCTAAGTGCTTCAGAAAAGCAAACTATACGATTATGAATAAATCAATATAAATGCAACCACCTTAGTAAATCACGGTTCAAGGAGTTTATCACAAAGAAGTATAAATGATTTATTTTTCTCATTTCTGCACAACAGGGCAGAGACAATACAGCTAAATTGAACAATCTGCTCCAATTTAAACAATCTTGTTCACCATTTCACAGCTAACAAGGATGCAGTCCGCTCCAAAATTTCCACCTTAAAGCAAACCAAAAAGTAGGGAAAAAGTTTGTGAAACAAGCAATATGAATTCATAAGGATCAGCACGCTTAACACACATTAGAGTATGGTAATGGGCCACCCTTGAGGGATGCGACTATGCATCTCATATAAGGAAATATTAATTCTTTTATCCGCAAGAAAACCATAATACAACATGATGAAGGAACCAAAGATCATGATGACACCAACTTAATCCCATTTGGTGTTTCTGAGCAAGAAGAGAAATATCATCTCAGAAAAGCCAACAGATCCATACTAAAAACTCCCTGGTCGTACTAATTAACTCGGGTCAAAATAATCAAAAAAAAAAAAAAAAAAGGGAAAAAGAAGAAGAGGAGAGGGTAGAAACCAAGAAATAACTGGGAATGCCATAAATCTCATTATTAGAAGGATCTTTTTACTTTGAAACTGATACTGTCACAATTTTTGTCTGACTGCACTATTAGAATTTAAAAGTTCATTATCATGTAGATATGCCATCTATGTCGGAAGGAGTACAAGCAAAGAGAGGTCAGAAGGAAAGCCTACGCTGCATAGCCAACAAATTCTCTCAGCGAGAAACTACGTGCAAGAATAGGAGTTTGCATATAGTGTGATGTTGATACATCACCTACCCAAGGACATTTATTCTGTATGCTACAGGGCGCATAAGAAAAGGCGAATTTTGTAATAGAAAAGGCACGTCACTGCACCAGACTACGAGTGCAAAGTTGCAGGATGATTAGAACCACTAGCAAGAATTGATTTCACCAGGCTTACAATCAGGAGTTTCAACCAATCAATAAGACCAGCATTATCACTGCCAAAAATTAGGCTAGGACAAAGAATAGTTCCTCATCACACAACAATTATCGCTGAATACAAGAAGCAATACAACAGATGTGTCTTACTGGAGTGAGTAGCTATCTGAGGTTTTCTTCTCCGCTCATTATGGTTTGCAAGACGTTTACGGCAACTGCGCTTAACATCATCGAATTCAGATAGCAGATGGAACCTGCATAATAAACAGAACAGTTATTCATCAAATTTCCACTGATAGTACTACGACTATAAGCAACGAACAAGGATTCAAAAAAGCTAATCTGACAAAGATAATTCAGAAATGAGAAGCGATTGATGCATATAACTGCCTTTTCTTCCTATGATTATAAAGGGAAGAGGAGCACAGCGTAACACTGTAAAGATCCTAGCTGCCTGTGGAACCCTGAAAAACACCAATGAGAGTAACATGCCTATCATGAAAGCTCTCAGATGAATCAAACGTTTTTGGACAAGCTTATTTTGGCACAGTATATGGGGGAGTTTAAAAATGTGAGAGGATTTCAACTTCTCATACAACCAACTGAAAGAGCAAATTCAGGAACCCACTTTAGAGATCATTTAACAAAACATGATACGTAAAGTAAAATTCATAACCATAATTGGTAATTACATGCAAGAACTCATCTAAATTTTAAACAGGAAGAAATCCCATCATCATATTGCTTCACCCAACCTTTCCATAGATGAAATAATACATCGAAGGCCACAGGTTACAGCAAACGCCACACTTAACATAGAAGATTGACTAGCAAATCTTTTATGCATACATCTATGGATCAAGTTTGCCATGTACTATGATGAGATTGAATGCACTTCTGGTTCTTTTATGTTCTTGTTAATTAAGAATGAGGGACCAGAGATCTGTATAGTTGATGGTCCTCAATAACACAAAAAGTCACCTCTAAGTTAGATCTTTAGACAACATAGTCAAATGATATACTACAGGAAGTAATTTTCTGCTCAAAGATGCTTTATCTCAGCAGAATCTCAGTATCTACTCAAGGTGAGAGAATAATATGATGTGAATATTAACCTGCTGCACTGCTGGCAAAACCTCTGTTCAACACCATTAACAACTACTTTTGCGGTCTTCGAGTGCACATCACAAACTTTATGCCTCTTGTGATACTCTTTTGAGGAGCTAAGGTCCTTGTTGCAACCATAAACTTGGCAACAAGGATTTGGTGACTGCAGACTTCTCGACCGGGCTCTCTTTGTTGGTGATGAAGATACAACCACAGCAATATCCTTGCTACTCTCTGGGAATTCACCATCCTTGTAACCCTTGGAATTCGGTAACCAACCCAATTTTAAATCAATCGGGGGCGAACCTTCACTGTTCGACTCCATGAAATAACTCGAACTATTTAGTCCGGATTCTTTTCCACCACAACCTAAATTTGAAGTTGCAGTCGGGGATGCAAGGTTCTCGTAAGAGTCAGCTCCAACCTCATCGCTCAGTCTATCTCCGCTCCTATCGCTGGAGTAAGGCTTTCTTATCATGTCAGGGAAACCCAATCCCATGAATTCCAAGCTCTCAAGCGCTTCAGTGTTCGATATGAATGGATAGTTATCATTGTGAGGAAAGTAACCCATCCCTACTACTTTGCTCCTATTTCTTCCAAGACCATCAACAGCACAATCTACCTCTTCAGACAACATGTTCTTCTCATCTGATAAGTACTTCCAAGAATCCATCAACCATCAAGCTGCACCAATATTGGGGAAAAAAAGAAGCAGCTATGATTATCTTCCACCACACAATTTAACAAATCAAGTATCACTTGAACTCCGTCATATTAAGCTCCCCAAAAGCACGAAATGATAGTTATCAGGAATGCTCTATAAACTTTATGGACTTATTCCTTTACCATTCACAAATCGCACTCCAGCAAGCGGGCAGGTTGTTCTGGGTATAACTAAACATAAGTTCAGAGAATCTATTAACTATGCACCAAACAAGGCAACAACACTTAAGATCCGATTTCTATATGAAACCATCAACCTAATTGTATCCTCAGACTCCAAAATCATCAGAACAAAAATCAAGAACACATACTAACCACAAAAATTAGGAAAACCCCATGAAGCAAATCCTCAAAATAAATCATCAGAAACCCGAAAAAAACTAAACCCACAGCCAAAACCCATAAAATCAACAAACCCACCCACCAATCCCAGCAAAATCTCACAAAAATCAAGCAAACCCACCAATCCTAGCAAAATCTCACAAAAATCAAACAAACCCATTTCAGGAAATCGGAAAAGAACCCAACCCAATAGAAAAGGAACAAACAACTACCTGGGTAATTCTTCCAATGGGATGATGAAAGAGGAGAAAAATGGGGGTTTTTAGAGTGGAAAATGGAAACTTGGGAGTGGAGAGAGAGGTCCAGAGCTAGCCTCTTCCTTTGTAGGGGGTTTTTGCTTTGATTTTTTAGGGTGAAAGAGGGATTATAGGTGGTTGTGTGTGGTGTGGTGGTCGAAGCAGATTCACTGGGAGAGAGTCAACATGACTCTCAAGACACCAACCTCAAGAATGGAGGCAGCCGAGGCAGAGAGAGAGGCAGCAGCCAGAAGCATTTCCTCCTGCTCTTTCATTGGTGTGTGGTTTTTACCTTTTCCTTTCACTGTGTTGCCTTTTTGCTTCGTCCAAAGCAGAAACCAGATTTGTCAAATTGCCATTTTTACCACAGCTGTCACTTTTTTCCATTTAACGGGGAAGAGGACAGAGATATTTTGGTCTATCAATTGAAGTTCAAGAGCACAGCACTGTTTCTCATACATTGGAGTTTGGATTTCCACGTTCACATTGTTCATTCGCTATCCATGCATCTCCTTTGTTACAACCATTTCCAAATCAAACGCGATCATTAGGAGACCAAGGAAGTAATAATTTCACTCTTTCAATCATTATCCAGGATAAGCCTCGACTTCTATCGAATTGTCATCCAGTTTTATCTATTACTCGGACTCTAGAATATAGTTTGCAAGTGAGGATGTGGTAGATTGACCCCTTTGTTTTGAATCCCGTTTGAACGCTGTATTGTATCAACAAACATCAATTCTCTCTCTCCCTCAAAAGTTTTGTCTTCTCTATTGAAACTTTAGTTACATTTTGTTACAATATTAGATATATTATTAATATGGATTTAACGAATTTGTTGTTGGATTTAGAATACAAGTTTGACCGTATTTTAATATGAGTCGACTCTGGATTGGAGTGACTTTGAGCTTAATGCAATCTACATTCATTAGAGATGAACGTAGTGTAATTACTTTCTAAAAAATCATAATGGATGAATAAAAAATTGATACTCAAAGCATAATAATTGATGCATTTAATGTGGTAGCATAGGTTGGCAAAGCCATATGGAAGCTTGTGTTAATAGAAGAGTAGTTTATAAGTGTGAATGTGAGGATAAAGGTTGGGCCCCTTGGGGTACCCAATTTTGTGTGTGAGAGGGGACCTAGACTTTCCTTAGTTAACACACGCGCACGCACCGGGCCGTGTCGAGCCGCTGGGCCTGTTACTGTTTGGGCCGCTGGATCAGGCCCAAAACCCTTTCCATCTCCTTTCTTTTTGTTCGGGAACAAAACGCGCCAAGAGGCATGCCTCTCCCCGTCATTCCTTATAAATACATCACCATAGCACTGAAAAACACTCACTCTAATTCCTTGTTCCCTTTATCCTTTCTCCTTGTGCGAAACACGAACGTATCGACGTGTTTTCGTATTCTCTTCACTCTCTTCTTTTGTTTCTGCATTTGCGTTTTACGTTTTGCATTTTGCACATAGTCTGTGTGTTCTTCTTCTTTTTTTCAGATCAAACGTTCAGGTCATACTAAAGGTACGTTTGGTGTATGATCAAGTAGTGTAACTTGATCATATGCGTTTGTCGTTATATCTTGGGGATTGATTGTCGTAGTCCGTTTGCACAGAGCGGAGCAAATTGGTTTTAAGAAAAAAGTGCTTTCATTCGCCTCGACATTCTGTTTGACCTCTTTCCTTCACCTTTTCTAAGTTATAATCAAACATACTACAAACTACAATTGTGACATAACACACACAAAATTATGTGTGTCAACGAACATCCAACGATATAAATTTTAAGTTTTTTGTTTATCGTATTTTTATTTCATAGCTTTCTTTTTATTTCTTGATCGAAGTTTGAAAAAATCATCAACTTAAAATCTTCGATGTTGGATCTTGTGCGCATAACCTAACCTTATATGTGACATGTCATCTATCTATTTTTTTGTATTATGTTTCCTCGTTAGCTTATTTGTAATTTTTTCTTATATGTCTACTCTATAACTATAGAGTATGTCTTTATCAATAACACAACGTATTCTCTTTTTCTATTTTATTTCGTAACATGGTATCAGAACACGTGATTTTGTTCTAATTTACTTGTCCATCAACGCCGCCGTGGAAGCATCATCAACCCACCTGACCTTCTTCCCCTTAGCAAAGGTCTTCTTCGACTTGTGCTTAATGTCCTTGGACCGAATCCTCGTTTTCTCCTCCCACTGCGCCCTAACAACCTCCCTAATCTCATGCTTCCACCAATAAAGATCCTACACACATGTAATTTTGAACACAACCTATCATTAAATTCTGGCATTCGTAGGACTTGGGTTTGGAGCATAATACACTTGCATAGCTGGATGTATTGAGATGAATGGATCATATCCCCCTATAAATCTCTTTATGTTATCAATCTTAATCAAGTGATACCTCTCATATGTACATTCATCCCCCTATCTGAGTCAAACCATTCACATTTGAAGAAAATCATTCTATATGACCTTTCATTCCCAACAAATTACAACTCCACTATATCCTTAAGGATTAAGGATTACGTAATAATCCCTTTCACCATTGCCTTTAACACATGCGCCAAAATTTTGAGTGGCTATAACAGATCTATATGCATAAATGTCAAACAAATACCCATTGATGCATAAGTTATCAATCACCAATTGATACCTCTCATATGCACGTTCATCCCCCTATCTGAGTCAAACCATTCACATTTGAAGAAAATCATTCTATATGATCTTTCATTCCCAACAAATTGCAACTCCAATATCTCCTTAAGGATTAAGGATTACGTAGTAATCCCTTTCACCATTGTCTTTAACACATGCGCCAAAATTTTGAGTGGCTATAACAGATCTATATGCATAAGTGTCAAACAAATACCCATTAATGCAATATTAAGGATGCTTATATACTTGGGTGGCTGATCGTGCTCCAATGTTACGGATCATCTCATTCGTAACATCATGTGATAAAACCTGCACTCCACAAAAAACTGATTTATAAAACTTGAATTTTCTATGAAAAAGTTCTGATTGGACAAAAAAAAAAAAACATCACTCTTACATAATTCTGCAGCCACATAGGCCATGAATCCCATTGTTTGTTCCATGTTTCATGACTTGATCTGAAACACCCCCTCTCATCATATCTTGTTCAAAAAACCTATATTTATAACAAAAAACCTTGTGAGAAAAAGTACTAGAGGATTCATTTTGAAAGTATTCTTGGATTGACTTCTTACCTCTTATAAAGAAAACAACTCATAATTTCGCAAAACATATCTATGGGCGGCGTAAAAATTCTTCTCAGTTAAAGTATTCTTTTTTTTTCAGTATTATCAAGTGGAAAATATCCCTCATTCCTTTGAAACAAGTTTGGGAGATTTAAATCGACAACATTGTTTGAAACCCCACAATTACGACGATGATCTCGAGATTCAATTTCCACTTCGAGCTCAAAATAGTCTTGTGACCATACGATATGCCTCATAAATAGATTGTGTTTCGTTCAAACCTAAAAGAAAACCTCTCACAATCTCTATGACAATCCTCTTGAGATCTATTTTAACTAAATCTTATACATGACTATTTATAAACTCATAAATAAAAAGATATAAACACAATCTCGGACCAAAACTGAACCGATTTGATATCGATCCAAAACTATCGTCCTCCTGTTAATAGCCCGCACCCGGGAACAATGCAAAACTTCCTGGTTGCCTGTAGATGAGCTAGCCCACGCCCGGGCGTGACATGGACCTGCACCCGGGCTCTTTGTATTTTTTCCTGCGTCTGTTTTTTCATCGAACTTCTTTGTTTTTCTAATTCCTTCATGACGATTTCAACAAAACAACTCCTTAAAGACAATAGGAAGAAGTCTCCATATGATGACATGACAATCATGATTCTTTAATCCCTTCACACACCATTCTTTTTCATGAACAACGTCTCAGATTGGATGCATATCTATCATAAAACTTCAGCATCTTGATCCATTAACACAAATACGTACGTTTCTTGCATCCTTTATCAAAATATAAGGAGCATGAGATACGACTGCTTGTTCAATGCCTCGCTTATTCCTCATCTCTTCAAATGCAACTTCGGACTTTTGCAATATAATTTGATGTCTTTTGCTGTACATGTGTCTTTCGTTTTACTCTTCACATCCATGACAGTGCCGAAAAAATTATCAAACATGTTTTTCTCAACATGCTTGACATCAAGATAATACATGATTAACAATTTACTCCAATATGAAAGGTTCCAAAAAAAAATGCTCTGCTTGCTCCGATTATGAAACATGGAATTTATCAGGCTCTGTAAAAAAGACAGATCACGTAACTCATCCTCATCATACATGGGGAGCAGATTATCATCATAATCACTCCTATTCTTCGAAAACCCACTTTTATTTACTCGAAAAGGATGACCATAACTTTAAGATATCTGTCCACAGAAAAATCATTGATAGTCCATAATAATGTTACTATCATCTAAAAGGTTTATCTCCTATGAACATCATATATCGACTCATCAAAATTCCACAGATATTTCAACTGATCAATTAAAGACTGCAAGTATATATATCTAGATTTTGCTTTGGATTTTTTTGACCCAAGAATGAGCATGAAAAACATCATGTACTCTGTCTTCATGCATATTTCCGGAAGAAGATTATATGGAGTCAATATCACAGGGCCAACACAAGTACTCGGATCTGGACTCACCGAAAGAAGTAAACCCATTAGTGCATAAACCCAAACGAATACTTCTAGGTTCTGTAGAGAATCAAGGGAACTCTCTATCCAAATAAATCCACGTTTCGCTATTCGATGGATGAGATATCAAATCTTCAACGTTATATTTGTTGGAGTGACGACAAGACATAGTCTCAGGGGGATTCTTGATTATATACCAACGTTGCAGCCTCGGAATAATCGAGAAATATCTCAATATTTTATGAGCTTCTTGTAGTGCAGATTTTCCTTGTAGATATCCCGCAAACGGAACATGGCTCTAACCTAGCATCCCCCTTCCAAAACAACATGAAGGCATTGGCGCAGACGTCTATCTTCTGAACAGGAAGTCTAATGTCCCTCATCAGCCTGTTAGTAAAGCACAACGTGTTCGTTATCATGTTATCTTTCGTACAGATATCTTTCAACAGAGTTATAATGATGTTCATCACTCTATGATGTATGTTGTACTGACTTTTTCAATTTTTGATCATTAGTTTGCTATCGTGTTTTATGTTGGTCGCAACAATATATTTAGCGATTGTTTGTTTTTTCGGTTGCAAGTTTGGTTGTAAATCGACCAATTTTTTATTTTTACTTTATAGTGGGCGGTTGTTATTGATATTGAACTCAAATTTCATATTCCTTTTACATTTTATACTAGCCTATTTCGAAAAATAAAAGCCTAAAAATAGATGAAAACTATGAAACTTATTCTATAGATTCATCCTATTTTTTTAATTGCATCTATTCAATCCCTTTTTTTCACATCTATATGGTTTCTTTTTTCTTGGCTGTTTCTTTTTTCAGTTTGATATAGAGCTGGCTTTGGGTATCAAAAAGATTGATGCACATGGTTGTATCGTGGATGTCATTGGATCATCTTTAGATGTCGAGCCCATAAATGTAGTTGAGGGAGCAAGTTCAAGTATGGATGATACTGTACTAGGTTAATTTGAAGGCGATAGAATTGTCGGGAGGGTATTTGAAAGTTATGAAGGTGCATATGCTTTTACAACAGGTATGTCCTATCAAAGGGTTTCGGTACTTATATCTACTCTCACCATAGAGTTAGATTCACGAATGAGATCTTTAGGAGGAATATCGTCTGTAATAAATGAGGGCATAACAAAGATGATGGAACAGGAAAAAAATACGATAGAAAAACAAGGACAAGATGTGAAGGTATGCTCAGAATTACACGACAAAAAGATGGGACATGGGTTATTGATAAGTTCAATGACATACACAATCATGCTCTTACTATTTCTTCAAAAATCTTGAAGCATAGATCTCATAACAAGTTTCATCGATATGCACTCCGTAAGACTGGACTAGAACCATCATAGATGTCAAAGGCTATAAATTAATGTTATTACTGGTGGTCAAGAAGCTTATATTACATCAAGATAACATGTAAAAATCTTGAGAACCCAACGAAAAAATAATATTGGAAAAGAATGCTATGGAGTTATTGAAAAAAAAGAGCCAATAAGCATCCAATAGACATACTCCAGCTTCACTTTGTTCAAGTATGATCGTTGATTCATTTGAAGAGATTTGAGAACCAAGATTTTGACTCGAATGAAGAGGTTTGTTTGGTTTGAGATGGAGTGTTCTTGTTGTAGAAATATGAGATTTATTTTTAAAATTAATTGACAATATAAGAAGAGGTTCATGATCTATTTATATTGTTTCGAATTTTACCTAAATTGGGTTTAATATTTTTAATATGCCCCTCACGCGAATGTTTTTTTTGGGCTTTAAACGTGGACTGATAATCAGATGACACGGAACATGTGTGGTGGTTAATCCAATACGTGTGGGTCTGGTTTTAATATCATGCAGAAACATGAGGTTCACTCCTAAAACCAATTGATAATAGGAGAAGAGGCTCATGATCTATTTATATTATTATAAATTTTATCCAAATTTTAATATTGGTTTAATATCTCTAACACATGTGACCATTGATGGGTTCGATAAAAAAGGAAGTAAACTTGTCATGTCAATGAAAAATCCTCAAAATCGCCATCTTATCTAGTTTGATTTAATTTGGTTCATTGGTTTGATTAGGAAAAATTGTAGTCATTGGATCTGTTTTAATTTTTCCCTTAACACACACAATATTAGATATGTCATGAAACATATTCATTTTCCCATTTTTTATTATGTGCATGAACCCAAACCAATTTCTTATGTGATTGATTTCCGACATTAATTAAAAAGACTCACACCTAAGAAATCCTAAAAGTCGAGAACTAAAAAGTCGTCTAACCCTCAACTGATAGGCTTTTAATCACTACAAAAATTAACAGTACAGGCAACTAAGATTTTTAGTCGTTAAATTGTGAAATTTAGTCGTAAAAATCAAAGGACGACTAAATAGCGACTAAAAAAACCTCCTCGCGAAATCCTTCCTCGCTAATTGATATTGACGACCAATGTTAATATTTAGTCGCTAAGTTTGGCGACTAACAATTCTTTTAGTCGCTAAGTTTGACGACTAATAAATCTTTTAGTCGCTAAGTTTGGTGACTAACAAAGTTTTTTTAGTCGCTAAAAATGACGACTAACGAAGCATTTAGTCGTCAAATTTGGCGACTAACGAAGCATTTAGTCGTCAAATTTGGCGACTAAGAAAGCATTTAGTCGTCATTTTGACTTGGCCTAATAATTCAAGTCTTGCGACCATTCATATTTTTAATCGTCATTTTTGCGACTAAACAGGTATATTGATCGCTAACTTATCGACTAATTAGCTAAAATTGGTCTCCAAATTTAGCGACTAAAAAAATTTTAATCGTCAATTCTGTATCTCAAATCGTCAAACGCACTGTTTTCTTACGTTCTACCCTGCTTTTATACATATCCAACCGGGACAGATAAGAGGTATTAAATCTAACATATTTTCATTGTCGAGTCTAATATCCAAACATTACAAATACTTATAATGTCTCAAATCCAAATTATAAAGTGCGACGTGCTTGAAGTACATAAAACATTCAACAACTGTATAATACAAACTTCTCGCAAATATCATATCAATGTCATCGGCTAGTGTTGTGAAGGAGGCTGCTCTCTGACCCGGTAAATGGATTGCAGCTCATACTCGGAGTTAGATTAACCATCATTTCCCGTACCATTCGTTTCAACTCTTCCATCTCCATCCAGTTGCCTCAAGTTTTGTTTCCATCTGTTTTTTTGTCTCCTCCAACTCCTTCGCATGTGCACCTCGATCAGCTTCGGCCCTTCTGTTCGCTTTCTCCAATAATCGTGCCTGTATCTCTATTTGCTCCTTCAAATCTGTAACTGCTCTGGACTGTGTACTGGATACGGAGCTGATTTTCCCTCTGATTGGTTTCTCATAAAACAGCTGGGTTGCAGATCCCAATCCCAATACAGTCCCACTAGGCAAGAAACCGCCAGTTGTTTCGAGGAATAACTCTGTCTCTGAGGGTGGATTACGCTGACTCTCCTGTGATCCCTCACCATCCTCTTGCAATGTCCTGGTCGAAGTTCCTTTCTTCTTATTAACCAGCTCTGCAATCATCCTGACAAGGTCTCCCCTCACCGTGCAACATAAACAGCCATTGTTCAGCATAATTATGTCTTCCGCCACAGTTGTTTTTGCAGCTACCAACGATCCATCAATATCGACCTCACCATACTGCAATTTTATCAATAAAGGAAACAACAGTCAGGCAGCATCTTATTCAAATACTTTAGGGCATATTTTATTGTTCCATAAACTTTTAAATATTAAGCTAAAACTTGGAACCTAACCACTCAGAACAAGAGAAAAGCTAGAGAAGGAAGTAATATCAACCAAGTGAAGACGGCATATCTTTGATCATAATAGATCCTTACCTCATTCTCTATCACTGCAATGCGTTTCCCGTGATCCACAGTCAAGATATGGTTAAGTAATGTCGTCTGCCAGACAAAGAAAGAAGGATATCGCTTTAAGAAAAAAATGGAAATGAAACCACCAAGACCCCAAGCGATCATAAACGATAATATCAAGGCTTGAATGATTAGAATTGTCGACTTGAATAACTAATCTGCTATTAGTTCTTCCTGTTAAACATAAGCAATTCGCAGAATGCTAGATCCTAATATTATTGAACTCCTTTCGTGCACTACATGGGTGGTGGATTGTCTCATTGGAAAATAATCAGTATGTATAACAGACCCCGGGAAAGACATTGCACTGTGCCTGAACGACAAGCATAGAATTAAAACCGATTTCGAAAACAAATTTGGATGTTAGTGCAGTCCACTTTTCTGTGGAGCATTGCCTTGGTTCCTGTAATGCATAGTCCAGTTATCTGCAGCACCTATTCTTGATCCTTTCGCTACATCTCCAGATATTCAAAGCCGAGTCCATATAGGGTTATATGGCCAATAGATGATCATGGTTATATCAAGAAGGATTTCACATCTGAGCTACACACAGAGGAAATTGTAAGCAAAATTATGAACAGGCATGATGCAAGCTATGCAGAGGGAACCGTGGAGGCATGGACAACATTTTCAGTTGGCGCCAATCATTTGCTTGTAGTGCCTGAGCTTGTACCAAGTTATTCTTCAATGCCTGCAGGTGGGCAGGGTGAACCCCGGCTTTAGTCGCTTAGCTAGTGCTACCTACTACCTAGGGAGAACAGAACACACATCTACTCACCGATATACACATTCCTCTTACTTTTTCAATCAATCCACAATGTACAGCCTATTCTCATACTCGAAGTTGCAAAAACCTTCTCATTCTCGTAAAATCTTCCTAAGCCAATACCGCTACTCCTGCATATCATATCATCCCTCACTTCTATTCCATCCTTAACCACGGGTACCAAATTCTCAACCCCAGCAACCCTTAAATCCCCCAAAAAAAAAAAAACATAACCAAGGGCATAACATACCGAAAAGTTCATAAGCTCATACCACAAGTAACATTCTGCATCGGATTCCTATCTATCTACCACACGCTCTTCCTAGTACATACAGCACTGGATTCCTCGCAAATATCCCCCAAACTCTCTAGTATCCATCGATTAAGAGGAATCGGTCCATTTCAAGAGATAACCAATACCTAACAGGTTCATTTCAACACATAACCAATTACCTTTCCAGAGCCAAGGAATCCAGTGATGATAGTAGCAGGAATCCTCTCATCCCTCTCAATCCCCATATCATTCTCAGTCAACTTCACATCCGTCTCCATCTCCGTCACCACGGTCGACGCCGCCCTCAATCCAACAAACCGCGAGCTCAGCTTCAGCGACCTGGTGACCGACACAGAGAACGCCGTCGATTGCGGCCGGAATCCGAGGCAGACGAAGTGGCGAGAGGAGGTGAGGGGACGGAGGAATGGGAGAAGCGAGGCGGTGGATTTGGGCGCGAGGGTGCCGAGGAAGGTTGTTGTTGCTGAGAGCGCCGCCATTGGAGGGGATTGTAGGTGGTGGTAAGTTGGCGGTGGTGGTGGTCGGTGGGGCGAGTGAGTGGATAATCGCTTCATAAAATACTCCAATCGTCGGGATAAATTAGCATGAAAATCATAAATTAGCACGATTATTATTAATTTTTTATCTAAAAAATAATAAAACATGAAAATCATATAAATGATGGAAAAAAAAATGATATTGTGATTGGATAATATGATATTTCATTTAAAATAAATAATAAAGATATTTTGATATTTTATTCAAAAAAATTATTATTTTAGGTTGTGTTTCACTTATTTTGAAAAAATTATTTTAATTATATTGAAACGAATGGAGTAATATATGTGTTGATTTTGTATATCTGGATATTTTTGTTTTTATGACTATAGGGTAAAAAATATAAATAAATTAAGAAAAAAAATAATGACATAAAAAAATATGATATAAATTTGAAATGATTAAAAAATATGATCGAAACTATTCAAGGTTGAAGTAATTAAAATTATGACAAACACTTCCATCATATCACAAAAACTATTCATAATTATTTTGATTAATTTCAATTCTGATCAAACAGTCCCACATTCCGTCCTAATTTATTTGACGATTTAACATAATAAATGTTTTTTATCTCAAATAAGTTATGAAATATTGACTTAGTATAAATATTAAGAAATCAACTGATTTTATGTCAATTTATCCATATATCCCCTGTGAGTTAGAGGAATAATTTGATGAATTGTGGACGACTTTATGTGAATGGATAGAAAGAGAAAATAATGTTGATGAGTATGATGTGATATAAAATAAAGATAATATAGATATTTTGATATAAAAATCTTATCAATTTTGAAAAAAATTATATTATCTCTATCCCATAATTATTATACATTTTTTTTCATTGTATTATTCGTTACTTATTTAAATGACACTATTTAATTTTTTTATTAACACTCGATTATAATACATGATATTTACTATCGTTAATATTTCACGATTTTTTTTAAAAGATAATATTTAATTATCCTATAATATTGATAAAAAATTTATCGTTACATGTTTCGATAAAAAAAATTATAATCATAAAATAAAAAAAAATAATAGATATGAGATCACCTATTAGACCGTAATTTATCTGAATATTATTAGAAAAAAAAACGCAAGATCCACTCCCAAGTCCCAACCCGAACAACAATCGCCAGTCTTCCAACCCTAACGAGAATTCCTTCGCCGCTTCGAATCTCCCCCATTTCCTCTCCGCTGCACTCTCGTCATCCATCGGCGATCAAATCTCGAGGTTACATTCTCCGCTACATTCTCTCTCTGCGATTTCCATCGACATTTCTCGAAACCTCAAACCCCAACCCTACTGTAATGTTGCTTATAGATCGAGAAATCTATAGCGAATCTGTAACGACTAGATTCCCATCCACATGTAGCGAATCTGCGATTGATGGAGAAATCTTGCTAAACATTTCCAATCGAGATAATGTTGCTTAGTCCTATTTTAGTAATTTGTAGATGATGTTCCTTTTGCTGGCTGAATTTTATAGTGTTGCGCTTAATTTCTTGAAGAATTGCTATGGATTTTGATGGGAGGATTACCACCAAACCCAACTTATGCCGGATTAGCACAACGGAATTACCAAGCATGGGATGTATTCTTCAGGGTTCACTCCCTAATGTCATCCACTCTTTCAAAAGGTGTCTTGCCTTTGAGTAGTCGCCCCTAAACCAGTATCACAAATTATAAAATTTAAAACTAAACATTGTGATTTGTAAATATATTATCTAATATCAAACTTACATACTCAAAGCCTCGATGTATTTCCAGTATAAAATACTTTGATACAAAGGCTTCTCCTTCAGATCATACTGATTCGGGAAGACTCCCATGATATACTCGTGTACTTCATCACATTTCCCTTGTATTGGATAACATACTTACAGTACTCAAGCTCCTCCGGTTAGTTTCAGATAAGCTTTTCATTAAACGCTTCCTTTCGCTCTCGCCAAGCAAGTGCTATCATAGCTCCCACGTTATTGAAGTCTCCTACTGCTTCGTCAATGATCAATGAGATAGTGGGAGTGAACCCTCAAGAATCCATCCCATGCTTGGTAATGTCTAACAATGATGCTTATGTCTTGTCGGCATCTGGAGGAAAAAGTGTCCTTGTTCACTTTGGGGTTTAAGGGTTGTTACCCTGCCATCTGCTGCTTTATTTGGCAATTCCTTAATTACATTCATTCTTCTTTTATTCAACATATAACGAAATTTACTTGCTTGGATATTTTTTTGTACTGCCTTCACATGCAGAGGCCGGCGGTGTCTTGGATCTACCTCCTTCACCAACAGCTTTAACCCTGCATCCAAAAACAATAACATCACTGCTATTGGCTTGTCTAACTCTTCCGTACAGATTTATGATGTTCGGTGTAATAAGGTCCTTGTTAATCTCTAAGTGATGTTGAGTACAGCTAACTTATTTTATGCACACATGCTCATCTCCTTTTATGACAGGAGAAAGCCATACTCAGCAGTCACAAGCAGAAAGTTACTGGTCTCGCCTTCTCCCATCTATTACAAGTCCTAGTTACCTGTGGCTCTGATATCCGGGTAGGATGCAGAATGTGTTTGACTTAATGGATTTTAAAAGCATGTTTGATATGGCAAGTCTCTCCTAGAAGTTGTAACATACCGGACACTCAAGGAAAAAAAACATCTGGTTCCAAACTGCAGAGATTATGAAGGATCTTTTGATCATCACGGTGATGACTAGGTCACTCAAATAATACCGGGATGGTCATGGAGGATATGGATGGTTTGAAGTGGGGCATTCACGGCCTATTTAAACAAACGACTTTGTTGCTCTGGTATCTTAGCTGTCCCTTCTGTAGAACTACTCTTTTTCTCTTACATAACTTGTCCGGGAGGACCATGACAGTAATTGGTGAAGATATATATTCATGCATGCTATGAGAAATAATGTTGGTATAACATTTAGAATAACTTATGGTATTTACCAACATTTGTGTCTGCCAAATATACATGACATATCAATAGAAGAGCTTTCATGTACTACAATTTAGCAGGTGTTAGTTAGAGTCATTTACTTGCATTGTGATAAAGGAAGCTTGGTATAACATTTAGAATAACTTATGGTATTTACCAACATTTGTGTCTGCCAAATATACTTGACATATCAATAGAAGAGCTTTCATGTACTACAATTTAGCAGGTGTTAGTTAGAGGCATTTGCTTGCATTGTGATAAAGGAAGCTTGGGCAAGCTGTTACCTCATTAGAGTGGTTGGTAGTCAGGCTGTCCACACGAGTGTGTGGCTAGCACCCTAGCATAAGTATGTGTATGAAGGTTATCAACTTATCCCTGATTAGCTTTGGTTGTTTTCTGTTTCAAGTCGGCAAGGAAGATTGAGAGAGAAGGTCCTGTCAGTGCAATTCAAGGTGACTGCATCGAGTCAAATGGCATTTGTTCGTATTGGGGTAGAACTTGTGTATCTAGTTCTGACATTCGATGTTAATCCAATGATTAGAGATTGATACTGATTTTCAGTTTGCTTGGGGAAAGGCCAAGGGCGATTGCCTATTTTCTCCGCATTTAAGCCTTCACCTGCTTTTCCCTTCTTCCCAGATGATTGTGCTCGTTGTAGGATATTCAGTGACAAATACTTTTGCTTGCTATTGTCTTGTTTTTCTAGCTGTGTGTTTAGAGTACTGAGGATTGGACGCTGATCATTGGCAATTCCTGTAGAGCGAGAGCTAGAACCCAAAACAGAGACTTGTTTCTCATTTGGGATATAGGATTTATGTCGTTATGGAGAAATGGAGACTCTATCTTCAAGGATTGTTCCATTCCGAATGAGAAACAAAATCAAGGATAGTGAGAAGGCAAGACTTTTAGTAGAATAATTTTGGTCCGATGGGTGACAAATGCCAAAACCCTTCGACAATAGCAAAAGGGAACTAGGTCCAGATCAGAAGCGACTTGGAAGACAAATTTAGAGATGAAAATCTTGTATATTATTGCTCAATGTGCAGTCTATATGTATAGAGTAGTTACAGACAAAATTAGGGGACACGATATGGAAACAACTTGCAATAAATGCAGTATTCTAGGAAAATGAAAACTATAACCTCTTTTTCTTTGTCAGTGTTCCGTTATAATTATGATCAGTTTGTATGTGTGACAGAATGCAGATAACCAAAGTTTGGTGAAAGTGGAAAAACATTCAGGTGATATGGAAGGACGTGAAGTTGGGAAACCCCTTAATGATCAGCGTTTCATCCCAAATCCAAAACAATCAGGTTTCAGGATCCTGAGTCATTTGCAAAGGTATGCAGTGCCATGTTAGCTTCGTTGAGTCTAGTTCAACAATGAAACAGCAGTACTGAAGTGGGTAAATGTGTAACTAGTAGGATAACACAGCACCTTCAGCTTTCAATGCTAGTTGTTGTACCTTCCCGTCTTTCGTCTCCCCTATGCTTCTAAATCCCTCTTGCAATTCCAAGAAGTTCCCAGAAAATGCTTCTCATTGTTAACGTGTATTTAAAAGACATGATTTCTTTCCCTCTAAATTTGACACATGGTAAGAGACTTCAAAAACTGTTTCTCAGCCATCCCTGCAGCTTCGTACACACACTTTGACCGATTGGCCCTATCTACTTGTTTATTTTGTATGCTCATAGCGGAACTTGCTGATTTGATGCAGGATTTTTTTTATTTATTTTTTTGGGCTTGGGATTGTTTCAAGTTGCCTTATCCGTTATCAGTGTTGAAATTGAACCTTTTGTTTTGTTGGCTTGCTTGCTTTGTTCGGTTTGATTGTAATTTGCATGTCCGTCCTTGAACTTTTTGTTCATACCAACTGCTTCAATTGCGTCTAGTTATGGGTTCGCTGGTTCGAACTTTATCATAATCGCAGAACTTTTTTGCCTCACTTCGGTAGGTGTGCACTGTGCCTTGCGCCTAGTGCTCATCGCTCTTTGAGTTTGGTTCTGGCACCTTCTAGCTAATGCCCATTCACCTTTTGTTTCAATACTAGTGGCTGAATTAGATTTTGTCATCGATACTTTAGCATTTGTATCCCTGCTTTTAACATTGTGTAGTTACCTCAAGGACTATGTCTTGTTGAATTGTCAGTTTGATTCATATTGCGATTTGCGAGTGGACTCCGTTAGTCCTTTAAAAATTCAATTATTATCCTCAACTTCGATACTTTAGCTATTTCTTCTCTTTTTGGCCATCGTCATTCTTTGGTCTGCTGATGTTTCTTGAAATGTGAACGCTAATCATGTTAATATCCTGACCTACATTAAACGTGTCACAGATAATGAAGCTGATATATACAAATGCTGGAGATGCCATTCTGACTTTAGCAGGTAATGCGACTCTTCAATGGTGGCAGTGGCCAAAGGATGAGCTTAACGTTGAAGGCCAGGTATTGGATATTATGCTTACAATACACAAGCTCCTTCAGTTAGTTTCAGACAAGCTTTTCATTGGACGCTTCCTTTTGCCCTCGCCAAGGCAAGTGCTATCGTATCTCCCACGTTATCGAAGTCTCCTATTGGTTCGTCAATGATCAATGAGATAGAGGGAGTCAACCCTGAAGAATGATTCCATGCTTCGTACCTTCAAAGCATGATGCATATGTCTTGTCAGCATCAGGAGGAAAAGTGTCCCTGTTCACTTTAGGGGCTGAGGTTTGTTACCCTGCCGTCAACTGCTTTATTTATGCAATTCCTTAGTTACATTCATTCATATATTCAACATATAATTAAATTCACTTCTTTGGATATTGTTTTGTACCGCTTTCACATGCAGAGGCCGACGATGATCTTGGGTCTACCTCCATCACCGACAGCTTTAGCCCTGCATCCGCAAGACAACATCGCTGCTATTGGCTTGTCTAACTCTACCGTACAGATTTACGATGCTCAGTCTAATGAGGTCCTTGTCGATCTCTAAGTGATGTTGAGTACACATAACCTATTTTATACACGCATTCTCATCTCCTCTTATGACAGGTGAAAGCCACACTCAATGGTCACAAGAAAGAAGTTACTGGTCTTGCCTTCTCTCATCTATTGCATGTCCTAGTTACCTTTGGAGCTGATGCCAAGGTAAGATGCAGAATATGCAGACTTCCAGATTTTAAAAGCATCTTCGCTATGGCAAGATGTTCTTAGAAGTTGTGACATTACAGTTACCTGATTGAAATAAATTGGCCAAAGAAAGCATTAAAACTTTAAGAGGGAAAAAAAATCTGCTTCCAAACTGCAGACGTTCTGAAGGATCTTTTGATCATCACTATGATGACTAGGTCACTGAAATACTACCGGGATGGTGGTGGAGGATATGATGGTTTGAAGTGCGGCATTCACTGCCTAATTTAACAAATGACTTTGTTGCTCAATAAGTACTGCTGTCCCTTCTGAAGAACTGTGCTTTTCACTTGCATAACTTGTCCGGGAGGACCGTGACAGTAATTGGTGAAGATATATATTCATGCTATAAGAAATAATTTTGGTCTGACATTGAGGACAACTGATGGTATTTACCAACCTTTGTGTCTGCAAATGTACTTCACATATCAATAGACCAGCTTTCATGTACTACTGAGTAAAATTTAGCAGGTGTTAGTTAGAGGCATTCACTTACATTGTTAGTGAAGATACTTGGGCAAGTTGTTACCACGTAAGGGCTGTTGGTCGTCAGGCTGTCCACTCGAGTGTATGCATGGCTAGCATAAGTAATGTGTATGAAGGTTGCCCCTGATTAGCTTGGTTGATTTCTGTTTCAAGTCGGCAAGGGTGGCTGAGAGAGAATGTCCTGTTAATGCAATTCAAGGTGAACGCATTGGAGTCCCATGGTATTTGTTCATATTGTGGCACGACTCGTGTATCTGGTTCTGATATTTGATGCTAATCTTACGATTAGAGCTTGATACTGATTTTCAGTTTGCTTGGGAAACCTATTTTCTCTGCATTTAAGCCTTCGTCTGCTTTTTCCTTTTTTCTCAGATGACTTCGCTCGTCGTAGGGTATCCAGTGACCAATATTCTTGCTTGCTATTGCAATGTTTTTTCTAGCTGTGCGTTTGGAGTACTGAGGATTGGAAGCTTCAAACTAGCAGACCATTGGTGATACCTGCAGATCTAGAGCTAAACCTCGAAGCAGAGAGGTGAGTTCAGTTTCATACGGATCAGACACATATCCTTGTTGTCGATGAAACTCAGATAGCAGTTTTCGAATCACCAAAGCTGGATACATTCAAGCGGGTTAGTTCTAATCTAGTAATGGCTTCTTGTGCTTTGCTGGAAAAAAAAAACTCAATACCTATAGAGTATGTTTTATCGAGTCTTCTGCAAACAAATGTTTGTCTTATGATAAACTTTGGTTCTGGATGTAACAGGGGACTCCTCCTGATCGGTGGTTTACTGGAGTCGAGGATGCTTCATATTCATGTGATGGCCAGTCAATCTTTGTCTGCTGTGAGGATGGGAAACTGGCTGTGCTTATCACGGAAACATTGACAATGAGTTGTGTGAAAGAACCTGCTGCATATTTACCCCCTGACAATGAGTTTGTACATATGCGAATTTGAACAGTTTTGATGGCGTCCTAAGGTTCATAGGAATAGCTACTATACATGTTTGGTACATACAGGATTCTGAAGCTAGATTGCGGGATTTGCTGTGCGGGTTTTGGGATAGGGTAGAGATGTAGAAGAACATGGACCTCTGTATAGCTTGCTAGGATGGGATAGTAACGGATTTTGTCTCCGCTTAAAACGATGTCTGTCGATGATGATCATGTAGATATTGATTGTTGTTCATACATCGCAGGTGTGTCTAATGTTCTGTTCCTCTCCCGCCCGTTGACGTGCTATCTTAATTTCTTGTTATGCTGTTTGTGGGTATGGTGTTGCGGTTGCATGTTCATTTTTCTCTCTTAAGATTAAAGATAGCCCATGGTACCGTTGCCTTGCGTGTCTTGAATATGAGTTATTGGTTTAGCGGTTAAAAAGGTTCATTTTGATGTGTGTGTTGGATTTTGGATATCACTCATCGTTCATCATTTAGTAGGTACATGGACATGACACTGATGTCATCTAACCAAAGATTGAACACTTTATGCGTGATGCGTTTAACACCCTGGCCTGTGCATAATACTCGCATATACAAAGGATTGCTACCAAGGTTCCAAGCATGCATCTGGAGAGGAGATTCTTCGACGCCTACATCGACGTTAACATATGCATTTGGTATTGGTTTCTGTTCTTCTTAATCCTATTGACACAAGTATTCACATGGTTATTGATATTGGAACTGATCTGGCCTGATTCTCACTCTTATTTTTCTTAAGTCACTCCTATCCTTTGTTGCCTTGTGATACAGTTATGGTACTCGGACTCTGGTGTCGTGTGGTTGGGCCTATTGGTTGATTGGTTGCCAATAATTGGATCGATTGACAAACAGTAACAATAAGTTGATGGAAATGGCAATAAGTTTGTAGGTTAATCTGGAATTTAACTCAGAAACTTTACTCGAACCTAAATTACACTCTTAGCTAGTTAATACTACTTGCTAATTTTGTTTGATTTCATTTAAGTATAATATTTAAAATTAACTCTACAAGCTATTATTTTCTTAAGTAAAATAATTTTTTTGTTCTCGTTATTACTATACAAGAATTCGCTAAGAAAAAACTTACATTTCACCTTTGCTAGTTACTTTTTCATCTAGTAAAACCAGTTACATATGGCGTTTATCCCCAGAAAAAAGCCAAGTGGCATGGATCTGGCCATCGGTTCTTCACCAGTTAGACGGCCAGATCTTGTTCAAGTTAGCTCTCTCATTTTGGCGCGAAATCGACCTTCAACCCCAGATTGTTTTTGCCCCAAAATTCCCCATCTTGATTCCACTGTGTCTCTCTCTCTCGCTACAATGGTGAATTTCGAGATGAGGTTTCGTGATCCTTTTCTCATTCAGGTTATCTTCTGGTTGATACATTTGCTGTTGCCCGCAGAGATCATAATCAATTTCTGTGGTGAGAAGGTGGATGTGATTGTTCGTACACAGCGATACACCCTGATTTTCACCATGTTCGATGGGCATTTTTGGTCGTACTATTCTTCGCTCGAGGATGAAGTGTGGGGGTGTTTCAGCGTCGACGATCCTCTTGGATTTGTCGAATTCGTTCTTAGGACTTCCCAGGGAGAGCCGCTGACCATCGGGTACGATAAGAACGACGACTGCATTCGTCTAACCGGTGGGTTTCCACTTTTTGCTAGGGCTTATTGCTTTTCTGTTGGGTTTTGCAATCGTCGGCAAAGTTCTTGTTCTTGTTGCGGTTCATTTGTCTTTTTGGGTTAAGTTTGATGGTGGGTTGGAATTTGGGGATTTGGGGTGGTTGTTGGTTGGTTCATGTGAATGCTTGTTTGGGGTGGTTGATGGTGGATACTGGTTCTTGTAGAGGGATACTTCAACAACAACAACAACAAATCAAGCCTTTATCCCATCAAATGGGTCGGCTTGTAGAGGGATACTTGCTCAAGAAAAAAGTCCTGGAGGTGGGGATTACTCTCATGGATGAGAGGTTGGTGCATGAGGATCTGCCAAGAATGCGCGTTGATGTCTCGTCAGCTCAGCTAATGTCCATGCTTGAACATGTGGAAGCCGCCCTTGTTCAACCCGAAGTCGAAGCACCAGGTATGGCAATGGGATTACTTGGTAGGGTGATTGAATCTTGCTCCGAGGGAAAATTGACATACGTTTCCAAGAACTGATTAAGTCGCAACCTACAAAAAGAACTGAGTGAACTAACTTAACTGAGCTTGTTCCCACAGTGTTTAGCTAGGAGTGCAAGTTTGCATTGAAGCAACTTGGCCACTTTTTGGCTTTAGCTGCACTACTGAACAATGTTTTTCATATGTTTTTTTTTTTTTTTTTTTTTTGCAGTTTGGAATTTCTGTTACTCTCAAATGAGCATCAACGGAATACTGCTTGGTCATGTTGAGTTTGGCTCAATTACTGTTCACGAAGTTGATGATATTAATCCCGAGGAGACTTTCACTCTGTGCTTTGATGACAAGCTTCTACCCTTTCTTCTCCATCATCTGGCAAACTTAGCACCATTCGTAAGCTTTCCAGTAGGAATGAACCGGAGAACTGATCTGGCGATCGACATGGGTATACTTGGGAGTATTTTGATAGTTCGTCTGGATGCATGATATTGGTAAGGGTTGTATCTTCATCCACTCGTCAACTCGGTTTTTTTTTTTTTTTTTCTAGTTGTAAATAGTAGCATTGTTTCTTATCAAAAAAATTGTACTGTATCCGGTTTGACATGGCTATTCTTTCAATTTTTCAGTGGGCAGCTTAATGCCAATGGGGAGCAGAATGGGAGCTAGGAACATTCATTTCGACAGTGTAGTGCTCTGGTGCGACTCAGTGCTGCTGGCAGCTGTGCTCTGGTGTATAGCATTTTTTTTTGCAGGAGAAACCTATGGTAGTAGTATCAATGCATTAGATTGTTCGGATGATGTTGGGAACTTGTGATACTCATAGACTTCTCTTAGATTCCAAGATTTTATAGCAACTTTTCCCTAAATACGGCTATTTGAAATGTAAAACTCAACTCTCGACTTCTCGTATACTACATTTGTTGCTTTGTTCTCGGATAGTACATTTGTTGTTTGGTTCAGAGCGGTATGTTGCTGCTTAGTGGAACTCCAGTTCGTCAACTTCGCAATGATCTCTGCATTCCTCTTCGTACCAGGTGACTCGTTCGCTTCATAAGCAACTGATGGAAACCAACCAGGCTGAAGTTAGCCATCTGGTGCGGGGGGCTTTCGAGGTGTGGGTTTCAGATGTAACTTCACTTCGAACGCTGGCCCCAACCTTGGGTTCTACTAGTGTCATAAAAGATGGTGTATCAAAGATCTCTGGCTTATCAAATTGCTGAACCACTGGCACATTCGGCTTCAAAGTCGTTGAGAGTCGCTGTGCAAAATGGCTTCCATGTCTGTAGAAGCTTGGGCATCAGTAAAGTAGAAAGAAGCGTCCATCAATCATAAACAAGCAAGAGGTGTGGCAATATGAGATCAGTATATGCACTGCAATCTCACAGTGATGGGCAAATAAGTAAACATATAATCATGGCATTTCATCCAAAAGAAGTTCACATTAAGTAGAAGTCCCTGCAGCAAAACAATGGAGTTTTCCATATATCATATATACGAATATGGAACTCGTTCGCTGTAAGTCAAGACTATAACATCACAACGTACATGAAGGTTGATATCTATGATCACTAGCTAGCTAAGTAGCCAGCTTACCTATTGATCTCAGAAACGAAGTGAACATGAGCAAGTATTAACTACATAGACCAATTCACTAGGGTATTGACATGAAATTTGTTGGATACAGTTTCAAAGTCCCCGAAGCCTCCTCCCCGATATCGCTTCCTGGTTTTCTCTCTTTTGTCCCCTTGAATAAAAGAACTAAAGTTCCCATATAACGCCCCAAACCTCGAAGCGGTTAAACTACTGGTTGCAAGATCATATGCAACGATGCATGCTTTGTGGCCACTGGACTTATCAATACAAAGAATCAACTTGCTCGCGTTCATTGTAATACCGAGAGGAAAGATGTTATAAAACTCAAGAGTACTACTCATGTTGTGTGCTGGACAACCTAGTGATACCATTCGCACCAAAGATTGTGCCATGATGACATGCGTTTTAACCCATGTCATCGAATCCCAGTCCTTCATAGTCCAGATTTCCATGTTGCAGTTAGAAGCACTTGTAGGCAGGAAGATCAAGTAGAGGGATCCAGACATTCCAAGTAGGCAGGTCAGCCTCAAGATACTTCTCGTGGCCATACTTGCTGGAATATTCGAGCAGCTCGTAGTTTTCATCTTCTCATCTCATAGATCAAAGGATAATAGATAGATTCTTTCGACATCAATCCTCTGACATATCCAATTACTTGTACCATTAGTAAAAACAACCCGGTGCTGAGAGTTTCCACTTAGTTTGTATCCTGCCTGAATTTTGAGACCCTTCCAAGCCGATGTTGATGGTGTTTGTTCTTGATCACTGCCATTGCCAAGGGCATGCCAGATTACCGAGGTGATAGCAGACCCTCGTTTAGTATATCTCAACCCGACAAGCTTGTATTTCCTATTATTTTTACTGCTATTATTACCATTATGACGAATGTTGGAACCGTAGCAGTATCATAGTAACCCAAACCCCATATCGTAGAACAATATTTGTCCATGTCATCAAACTCGATGGTAACAGGAGGAAGAAGGGTTGACAATCCCGTGATGTCATTGCTGATGAAGAATCCTCTATCCGGATACATAGATATAACTATGCCGTCGCAGCAGCAGACCACACGGACAAGGCGATGGTCTTTCCCTACCATAGGGGCGTTACGGATGTCAAGGTTCAAATCCTGTATGCACGTCGCAGTCACACCATCCTTGCCTACCTCGAACTCTAAGTAATGGCTTGTATTGCAACGCCATTCATGTTCTCGTTTTTTGACATTGCAACCGCCATGATATCGATCTACTAAGATCGAGAAACGAGGTGTGGGGTGTCGATCCTTCTCCTGAGCGAGCTTAGAGAGTGCAAAATCTTGGTTTTTGGTGATCGTATTGAACCACAGCTCGCACACAGGCAAAACACGACCCAAGTCGACCACTGGTATCTTGCTTAGAATATAGATCTGAATTTCTCTAGGCAGTAAATCGAAACGATAACTTACTTCGACTCCCTTCCTCAAATCCTCCTAATACTTTTTTTTTTTTGTTGAAATGTTCCGTTCTCCTAAACTTGAAGAGTTAAACTCCAGATGTTCATCAATAAAAGGACTGTTTATATAATAGGTAATCGGTATATTACGTAACTGAAAAAGAGAAAAGGAAATCAAAGATATCTCATCATCATTTTTTATTTATATTTTTGAAAAGAATGATATCTTTTAAAACACAAAAAGGAAACAATATCATAGATCCTCTTTTGAGATACCTATGTTTACAAGATGGTCTAGATAAGATGGCTTTTGTGAAGATTTTTTTTTTTTGAATGGTAAATTAAATTACTACTCGCTCCATCTTTTATTATTTATCTACTTTTTTATTTAAATTATCTGAAATACGAAAAAAAAAAAAAAAGAAGTTAATGCTAGCCAATTATCTAAAATACGAAAAATATTTAAATTGTCCCTGCCACGCACCCCCACCCCGACCCTAATGAATATTTTTTGGTTTCGCCCTTAGGCATACCAAAGTTCATCAACAAGATCTTCGAACTTGGGAGAAAAGTTTGCCGGTTAACTTCATGACTTATGAAATCGTTGGATTATATGATTAGAAAAAAAGATAGTTTAATACAGAGATAATCCTTTTTTATATATAAACGACAACTTAATCTATATGCTACGTAGTCAATGATCTGAAACATATCTCCAAATAACGATAACTTATTAATCTAATCCCAAGTTAGTAGCTTCTCCAAGATTTAATAGGTCTAGTCATGTTACTTAAACTTGGTACTAACTACCGAGTTATACCTATAATAGGGACTTTTAAATCACAAAAGTACAACCGACAGCAAGAGAGAAAATATTTCCAAAACACCCAAAATAATTTCATTGCTTATTCGAATTCAATTTCTCTTGTTTTGTTGGGTTATAGAGCATGTTGAGCCTTAATCCTCGAGTGCATCTCTCCATATGATTTGTTTGAATTTCAAAACAAATTCAAATCTTAATTGTAATTAGCATAGAGAAAATTTATTGTGAAGTTTATTTCTTTCTAATTTGTAGCTGGATCATATTAGGATAGCTTGTGATTTGAGGATTGTTAATTATTAATCTTCCTTTTGTGGTGTAAATGAGTCGACCAAACCGAGTCACATGACTTGAACTCGACACATTTAGGATATTATTAGATTTGAGTTTGAATTCAAAATTGATTCGGAGCTTAATTAAGTCGAGTGTGTCAAACTTATCATTATAAATATATATAAATATAGGAGTTTTTTTTTTTTTGGTACTCCGCATGTCAAGTTTCTATTATTTTACACATGTCAACGTCCTATTGACTTATACATAATTCTTAGAAAGATCATCATTATTAAGCATATGAAAGTTTTGGGTCAAATCACTAATAAGCATGATCAATTTGATTTAATATCAAAAAAACAATCATATTATGTCAAATTTATATGTTGAAGGAGCAAAGTTAAAATGAAAGATAGGAATAAGATATAAATTTACGACAATAAATAAACTCTAGAGGATAAACACCTACATCATCCGAGATGTAAAGGGCATCAGTAGGAGAGGTCTAGTTACATAA
The DNA here is from genome assembly GCA_035668315.1 of Drosera spatulata. NCBI lineage: Eukaryota > Viridiplantae > Streptophyta > Magnoliopsida > Caryophyllales > Droseraceae > Drosera > Drosera spatulata. The sequence goes on along the minus strand of JAOVYX010000221.1, from coordinate 8,287 downwards.
ATATTTAGACTTGGCTCGACTTGACTCGGCTCATACTCATTCGAGTGTAGTCGAATCAAGTCGAGCTCGAATCAAGCCCAATATTTTATAAACAAAGCACAATATCTTTGTAATTTAAATTTAAAAATCATTGTCAAAATCATTATTCAAAAGCTTGGACATTGAACTACAAACAAAACTAGTACCCTAATTGACATTGAATTGTAAAAAAATACATTTTTTAATTGGACAAACAATCTCCTCATAATAGTTTTATCCTTTCTCTGTTCTATAATAAATATAATATTTTTCTATTTTAGATGTCCTAAAATACATATAATGTTTCACCATTTGATAATTTTTCATACAAAACATCCTCTTATAGTTATAGTACCCTCCACTAACTTCCTCATATCTGATAGAGTAAACCCAACTAACCCATTAAAATTTAAAAAATTTAACACACACATAAATTTACAATCCGAATCAAATGGTTATAACTATTATGGAAAGGGGGAGTAAAAGGTATTGTAGTTTTTAGAAAAAAAAAAATATAAATAAGATATGAGAGTTTTTACATTTCTCATGAATATTATTATATTTATGAAAAAAAATTATATGTATACATACAAACTTGAGCATTAAACAAGTTATAATCGAGATAATTTGATGAGCTCATAAATAAATCGGCTTGTGAGCCTATCAAACCGAATTATAGGTGATTCAAGTTTGACTCATTTAATTTTATGAACCTAAAATAAATTTAAATTTAACTAACAAATTTCATAAATGATACTCGAATCGGACCAAATAAGTTTGTGATTCTACTCATTTGTAACCCTACAATTACATGTGTACAATTTAAAGGGAGATGATCCACAATCAATGTTGGGTAGGAAGGATTATACAATCAACATTACATAACCGTTCATTTGTGAGATGGACGGCCAAAATTTAAAGAATTTTCGTTACATCCGGGGTTTTTTTTTCGGATCCGAAAAAAAAAACCCCGAAAAAACATTGAATTTTTTTTTATACATTCGGGATTTTTTTTCCCGAAAGGATCAGTCCATCCGGGATTCTTTTTTTCGGAAGGCAGTTGGTACATCCTGGATTCTTTTTTTCGGAAGGCAGTTGGTTTTTTTGGTATATCCGGGATAAATTATCACGGTATCCGTGTTTTTTTATCGGATAGGGATTTAATCCAGCCGTTTATTTTTCAAATGAATGATTGTTCTTTATTAACTGACTAATCTCAGGCAGTTAACATTCACTGTGGATCATCTTCCCAATTTAAAATTATAAATACAGAAAACACTCCATTAGCCTTTGGCTTTCAACAGTAGAATAGTAAACACCCCGCGTTACAGACATTGATTATACATCCAATTAAATTCCCATTAAAATACTTCCTCTAATATTTTGACCTGATACTCATATCAATATAAAATTTATCATGCGTGTAATAACGATTAAATTTAATTTTTTTATAAATTTATCGTAAAATATTAATGATTATATAAGTTATATACTTCAACCTAATACATATTACGCGACGATCAGATATGATTTACTATGAAAACGAGACTTACATTGATATGTATAAAATAATATAAAATACGTAAATTTTACAAGATTTAGAAGACGGTGGAGTATGATTTTGACACATATCTCAGGACAAACGTTATTATCCCACCTAAATTTAGATGCTCCATAACTAATTGCTTTAACAAGTTCAAAACTCACACTGTAGAGTATATCAAGACAACAATGTTCATCGCAATTTACTAGATAACCATATCTTCTCAGAATGGTTACGGCATTTTTATCAGTCGACTTTCTCCAATCCTCTATTCTCGATTCATAACAAGATCATGGCGATAATCCCAACGAACTCGGCATCGCGTACACGCAAGCTTCCCTCAAAATCATGTCGTGAAACTCATTTATCCATCAACAAAACATTTAAACCCCGTGACCCCGACACGCGCAAACGGCTCTCATCAACTAATCACAAGAACAATAAATACAATCACACACACAGATACAACCACGAAAACGAACCAAAACAAACAGACACCCCTTCTTTTCTTTTCCACACACACACACACACCCCCCAAAAATGGACACCACCAGCAGCACCACCAATTACGGGTCCCACTACTACTCTCTCCTCCCCCGCAAACGCCGCACCACCACCACCGCCATGAGGACGAAGACACGGCCCACCACGGCGACTCCGGCGGCGAAGAATGCTGCGGCGACGGCGGCGACGTTTACGAGGTGGGGGTCGGGGGTGAGGCGGCACCCTGCGATTTTGGTTTTGGCAATGGCGCTGGTGTTCTTCATGGGGGTGGAGTACACGCTCCTCATGGTCCCTCCCTCGTCTCCGCCGTTTGATTTGGGGTTTGTCGCGACGCGGTGGTTGAATGAGGTTCTTGCGAAACGGCCCGCTCTCAACACCTTCCTCGCCGGATTGAATACGGTAAAATGCTGTCACTGTCGGGTCACTTTCGGGCCTGTGATTGGCCCGTTGGGGGGTTGTTCTGGGCCCGTTGTGCATTTTGGGGTTCATTGGTTTGGAGTTGGTTGATGGTTAGTGTTGGTGTTCTAGTTGTTGGTAGCATTTAGCATAGGGTGGGTGGGACCATGAGAGAACATGTAAGAAGGGGTTTAGACGTTATACGTCATAATCCCCGCAATCATGTGGTATGTGGTCAGGTGTACTCTACAACTCATTCTAACACACCTTCTTCGAGGGGATTAACTTAGTTATTGTATTAGTCTTTTTACGTCATAACTAAGTTTGAAAATGCAAGTTTCCATCAATTGATATCGCTGTGTTTTTAAAACGGTGTGTATCAGGGGTTCTGCTACACTGTCGTTTTGGTTGTAACCACGCTGCTAATGTAGATATGAGTTCTAGTCGTGACAATGTTTTTGTAGTGGATAACGTGTGATTGTGATGCCCAACAATCCTAATTGAATTTTGAGATTGATTGGCGTGTTGGTCCCGTTTCATAGTTGGAATGAAATTGAGTTTCTTAACTTGTTCTATTTTTTGTGTTGAAACAGGTGTTTGTGGGGATGCAGACAGCGTATATATTTTGGACATTTTTGGTGGAAGGGAGATTGAGGCCAGGAGTCGCTGCCCTGTTCATGTTCACTTGTAGGGGAATCCTTGGCTACTCTACCCAGCTCCCTCTGCCTCAGGTTAACTAAACTCACTCCCCTTCTCCCCACCAAACATTTCCTTATATTTGTCTCAACACTTGATAAACCGGGGCCCTTACTTAGCTGGCCAAGCCCATGTTTTAGATGAATCTATATTTCGAGAACACAGGCTAGGGTATTGTTGTCACCATCAGGATGTGATTTCTTGACATCAATCTAATCGTTACTCGAAACAACTAAGCTTTTGATGAACTCTCTATTTTCTCCGTAAGCTGTATTGACTGCCTGTATTGTCTGCTGAAATTTGTTCTATCTTGTTCCATTTGACAATCTGTGATGAGGAGAAATACAAGTTTCTCAAGATTACATTTTGCTTGTAGGATTGTTTACCGGCCGTTTAATCGTACATGCAGCCTGAGAAGCGTAACAGTTCTTGGCCTTGTAAGCATGTAGTCATGTCTTGATGACAATTATTCTTGGAACCACTGCCACATGAATCATACTTCTCTCCATTTCTAACAGCATGATAGTGTGTGCATTAGCATACATCATAACGAGTTACAAGATCTCTGTCATATGTCACCAGTTCAATGGAAGTTTTGTTCTGTCTGCTCTATTTCACCCATATACTCTCTCCCTACTAGTTTAAGGCCAGGAAATTGTATTTCCGTGCAGAGTTTCAAATGTAGTCTCAGTGTACCATGGAAGAAGGGTCATAGTAGATCATATATATGTCTCACTTCCAATGGCAGCCGAAAGAGCTGAAATTTTCTCTCTTGGGTCATAGGGTCCAAAACACTGATAGAGCTTTTGGGTTTATCATGGCAGGATTTCTTGGGTTCAGGGGCAGACTTCCCTGTTGGAAACGTATCATTCTTCTTATTCTTCTCCGGCCATGTAGCAGGGGCAGTAATTGCCTCACTCGACATGAGACGCCTGCAGAGGATGGAATTGGCATGGTTGTTTGATGTTCTCAATGCATTGCAAGCACTGAGACTTCTCGGCACGAGGGGTCATTATACCATAGACCTGGCTGTTGGTGTTGGAGCAGGCGTGCTATTTGACTATCTTGCTGGGAAGTACGAGGAGGGCAAGAAACTGACACCCGTTAACACATCGCTTTATGCTCCCCTGAGTTGACTTCATCTCCGTGAATCAGTCTTTTGCCGAGAACCCTAGGAGTTCAATGAGATGGCATACTGAGCTGACATTCGGATTAGATCCTCTGTGTCCTCAAGTTCCTCGCATATTACATGTTCAGGTTTCTTGTGTACGGGAGCAACAGGATGCCATTGTGAGGAAGCATAGTCATGAATTTTGTAGGAATGTCCGATTCTGTCCGAAAATTTTCTTCAAACATGACAGCGTCCATTTTTTTGTTACTGTCAAATGAAATCGCTCCACCAGCTTTATATGATCATCTCGGTGAATGATCTGCAAGTCCCGCCTGTATGAAGAAAATGACGATACATCTTACCCATGGTGATCAATTTTCACTTCCATGTCAGCGATTAGTTCTGGCTTCGTCTCATGTTAGGATCTTTCCATGACAGCTTGCTAGTAAGAGAGGCAGGCAAGTGACCAGCTACAATATATCGGAAGTTTTGTCTCCTTGACACTACAGAAATATCGCAATCATTGTATCAAACCTTTCATCATTCACCCCAAAATATCAATTTTTTTAACAAAATTATAACTATTGAATGTATAATAGATGTTGATCTTTCTGATATGAACTGAAAAAATCTACTGTAACAATTATTTTAATATAAAAGAAAAAATAGCATTGAACTCTGTCAATTATTATCCGGATGTATTTTATGTCTTTGAACTATAAAAATAATCATTTAATCTTTTTAAATTTTAAAAAAATCTTAATTTTTAACACGTGATTTTCTGAAAGTATATATATATATTTTTTTGGAAAAAATCCTCTCAAAAAAGAACATATAACTATTTTCAAAATTAAAAAAAATATACAAAACATCAAAGTTCAAAGAAATTATATGTTATTTTTTTAATATAAAAATATCAACTTCTCATGCATGGTAAAGAACACAATAGGCTTGTACCAAAAAAAAAAAAAAAAAAGCAGAACATTGAATATCGTTTATCATCTTCTTAACCAAATTGAAACCTTTCCCCAATCATTTTCTAATCCCTCTGATTTTCAATCCTCTCCTCTCCAATCATCCCTCTCATCCATAATCTCTTATCCCTGGAAATTTTAATCTCCCAATCCAAGAAATCCAAACCCCCATATCTTGAAACGTGAACCCTAGTTGATCACAACCAAAAAATGACCCTTAGAAGCAAAAAAATCAAACCTTTCAAATCAATCTCATGGCTTTGATCACATCACGCCCACCAAGCATCAAGCTAAGCCCTTCATCAATCCCCCTCAAAGCAACCCATAAACCCTCAAAATCCAATCTGAGAAAACCCAACTCAGGATTTACATGTTCAAGGACTTTAAGATCAAGAACTAGAATTCTAACATGCAAGTCTAGGGTTTTAGGGAGTGCCCAGGAGGGTAATTTGGGAAAAACCAAGAGTTGTGAGAGGATTGTGTGGTCTGATGTGATTGTGGAGAGGCCAAGGAATGTGTTTGTGGGGAGGAAATGGAGTTCGTTGGATATTGCCACAGTGGGTGTGGTTGTGATGATGCATTTGCTTGCATTGTTTGGGTTCTTTGTGTTCAATTGGGGTGCATTTTTGGTGGCTGTGGGATTGTATATGGCTACTGGGTTATTGGGAATTTGTTTATCTTTTCATAGGAACTTGTCTCATAGGAGCTTCAAGTTGCCTAAATGGTTGGAGTACTTTTGTGCCTATTGTGGTGTTCTTGCTCTTCAGGTGTGTCTTAGTTCTTTCATCTTTGATTGATTGTGTTCATCAAGTGGTTTCTGTACCTGATCTGATGAAACCATGAATGATTGGTCCTATGAAACTATAAGTGCATCAAAGATCAAACCATGACCCATTGATTAGGGTTGCTTGTTAGGGCATATAGTTGATCAAACCGGCATATAAGTGCTTCTCGGATAGATTGCTATTTGGTTGAAAGTGTTGATTTCAATTAGGTGTGAGGTAAAACTTAATAGTGCATGTAGTGTTTGTGAGGTTTTCAAGCTGTTGGAGTAGTTCTGGGTTTTTGAAGATGAGGTTTGGCACATTCATGTTAGGTACTTGTTTGACTATGAGTGTGGAAGTTTTGATGAATTTGATTATGGTTTGTGTGATTTTCAGGGGAATCCGATTGATTGGGTGAGTACACATAGGCACCACCATCAGTATTGCGATTCTGAGAGAGATCCCCATAGTCCTCTTGAGGGATTTTGGTTTAGTCATATGAACTGGCTTTTCGATCATAAAGCGATTTCTGAAAGAGTATGCTTTTGATTTCCTTGCCCTCTTGTTTGATTCAAAAATGGTGTTGATTATAGATCATGGATGATCTAATATTCATTAGACATTGATGTGGCAGTGTGGAAAGGGCAGCAATGTCGCAGACTTAGAGAAGCAGCCATTTTACAGGTTTATTAAGAGCACATACATATTGCATCCCCTTGCACTTGGAGTTCTGCTCTATGCTCTTGGAGGGTTTCCCTTTATTGTTTGGGGAATGGTGAGCTGCCTACAATTCTGTGCTCTGTTCTTCAATTTTTCATTCAAAAATTTGTTTTGCCATTCATCAGGAACAACGCTGTTGCAGGGAGTGAGGACAGTATGGGTTTACCACATAACATGGTTTGTGAATTCTGCTTGTCATGTATGGGGAAGTCAAACATGGAACACTGGCGATTTATCCCGGAATAACTGGTATGATTAGATATCCCTCTCCCATTGATCGTTTTGTGGCAACAAAATTGTTTTCACTATTGTATCTGAATTCTGTTGTTGAACATTCAATGGTTGCATTTAGAATCAAATAAGGATCTTGATGGTTGATGTTCTGCTTTATGTGAAGAGCTGAGTTGGAATTGTTTTTGATCAGGTGGGTAGCCGTGTTATCATTTGGTGAAGGTTGGCATAACAACCATCACGCGTTTGAATACTCAGCTCGGCATGGCCTTGAATGGTGGCAAGTTGACCTCACCTGGTACACAGTTAGGCTTCTACAAGCCATCGGATTGGCCACGGATGTGAAACTTCCGACTGAGGCTCATAAGCAGCGGATGACATTCAATCAGTAAAGCGACACACTGCTTCGACAGTGGAGAGTAGAGGCGTTGATCTATCATTCCCTTTTCATGGATCTATGACATAATCTTTCCCTTTTTTCCCCTTGTGTAAAATTTACCCTTATACATGTGAAATATTGCTACTCAGAATCCGTAGAGATTAGAGTTATACAAGCTACAACGCCCTTGCCCTCTTTTCCTTTCAATGTACATCAGCTTTCTCTCTTTCCTTTTCCATGGAGGAATATTATTTATCGAGGATCCGTGTAATAATAGAATAAACCCTTGGTTTGCTGTTGAGGAATACAGTTTTGATATCGCATCCAATTATTCATGGTTTTTAGTATTTCGAATTTCTTATGGCAATGGTTTGGAGTTGACTGACTACCCAGCTGGTGCTCGATTTGGTTCAAACATTTTGTTCCCATCTCGACGATCTCGTCAACAATACACAACTTGGTACCAGATTACGGACGTCGACACGCAACGAAATCTGGTGATGTCCTAGACTTCAGTGATGGCTGGACCTTGGACAAACACTAAAGTTTGCTAGTCGATGAGCTCCCGAAGTCCTGCGGACGCATAACGAAAGTTATTTTGGTTTTGACAGCAAGACTTGACATCGGCTGTTTACCAATACAGTTCTGGGGTTTTGAAAGTCAGAGAGCCTACGCCGTACCTCCGTGAAAAAGGCTATCTAATGACGACATGCATTGTGTTGTAAAAGTTTGACAAGTTAACCACTACAAACGAAGATATAGATTTGTGGTAAATCTCACCATTCATTGTCTCCATCATTAGAACATTGAGTTAGGGTATAGGATAGGTTGGAACTTTTCTCTTCAATATTGCACCAGATACCACAAGAAATAAGCTACACTTTGGTTTCCACCGCCTAGAGGGTTGTTCAGTCAACAAATCAAATAGGAGCATAAGGAGCATAGCTGAAT
>JAOVYX010000220.1:0-13850 GCA_035668315.1 Drosera spatulata | reverse complement strand
AGAGACGGAAAAGTCAATCCGTCGTTGATTTTTCTCCTTTTTAGAGACGGATCCGTCGCTAATTTATGTTTTAGAGATGGATCCGTCGCTAAAATACGTATTTAGCGACGAGGTTTTTAGCGACGGACTATTTCCGTCGCAAATCCGTAGCTAAAAGACATTAGCGACGGATATTTGAGTTTTAGCGACGGAAAAATTCCGTCGCTAAGACGAAGAATTTTTGTAGTGAACGAACCTGTAAACCTCTTCGTTTATGTATAACCTGTGATCAAGTTTCGCTCATCTTCTTTTATAAACAAACGAGCTGGCTCGGCTCAAACTCGTTTAGAGCTCGGTTCATTCAGCCCGTGAAAAAAGCTTGTTTATTAAGCTGTTAGACTCGTTTGATCCGCTCAACTCATTCTAGATATTGAATAATACTACTCCCTCTATCCTTTCTCCCTTCATCCCATAAACTTAATAATATATACATTGTATTATTTTATACGTATAAATATAAATATCGTTTTTATATCAAATCACGTTCCGTAATATGTATTAGATTGAAGTACGTAATTTACATAACTATTGATGTTTCACTATAAATTTATATATAAAAAAAATACATCTGATTATCAATGTAAAGTTTAACACGCATACAGAGTTTATGAGACGGAGGGAATATAATATAACGAACAGTTTGATTCGATAAAAGAATATTTTTTTAGTGACACTGGGATGCAGGTGGAGTTTAAGAGAGAGAATGAAAGAGAAAAAGGTGATGGATATATTATAACAAATGATGATTTGTTTAGTATTATATATAATGGTTCTTATATCAGAATGCATGTGCTCCTTTCATTCCATTTAAATGCTAACGGTTTTTTTGGATCGTTACAAAATATAAACAAAACTTATTTTATTTTCATATTTGGAATTAAGTTTATATTAAATTAAACGCACTATTTCATCACATCCCATTAACTTCTTTCACATTCTCTCACATACTTTCGCATCAACTTCCACCATCATACAAAAAATATTACATTAATCAAATTTAACTTTCACATAAAATCTCGTGTTGAATCAAACTATTATATATAATTCAAAACGCATAAAGGACTATACATTACTTTAAAACGGTTAGATTACCAAAGTTAGTTTAATAACTTTAAAACGAACGTAAAACACCGGAAGACAAATGAGAGATGCAACGAAAAAAATGGTTAGAAGCGGGAAAATTACCGGCGATAATGTCAGCAGCACCACTGATGTACTTAGAAATACTGTGCACCACAATGTCAGCGCCCAAACTCGCCGGCGACAACACCATCGGCGCAAACGTATTATCCACCACAACCGTCACCCCTTTCTCGTGTGCGACCCTGCACAGCTCCGGCACGTCCGCCACGACTAACGTCGGGTTCGACATCGCCTCGAAGTACAACACCCTCGTCTTCCCCTCCACCTGTTATATTAAAGCTACGTAAATGTAACACTACGTGACTAAAATGTTACGTAACGAATATTATCTTAGTAATAACAATACCACGGCCTCCTTCACGGCTTTAATATCCCTGACGTCAACGAACGTGGTTTCAATCCCGCACGCACGCGGCAAGAACTGCGTCAACAGCGCGTGCGTGCCGCCATATAGTGAGCGTGACGCAACCACATGGCCATGGACCCCAACGAGCTGAAGCAGCACCGAGGAGATGGCGGCCATGCCGCTGGCGGTGCAGTAAGCCGCCTCGGTGCCCTCGAGGGCCGCCATGAGACGACCCAGGTTGAGCACCGTGGGGTTACAGTGGCGACTGTAGCAGAAGAACCCGTCCTCCGGGCCCAGCTCGCCTGCGCAGATGCGCTGCAAGGTCTCGGGTTCCATCACCGTGAAGGTCGCCGAGGCCTCGATCGACATGTTCACCCCGCCGTGTTCGCCGAACTCGCGGCGGGCGTTGGCGAGGGAGACAACTGGGTCTTCCGTACTGGTTTTAGAGTGGTGATCGTCGTCTTTGGCGCCGCAGCTATTGGTTGTGATTTTGCCGGGTTGGTTTCCGACTAAGTGCAGGGGGCTGGTGTCTGTTTCGATGGACATCGTTGGTTGCTGTGTGATGGTGTGGTGGGATGAGAGTTCTGGTCGATGTGGGAGGAATTTTGGAGAGGGAGTGTACATATAAACAGGGATGATGTTGAGGATTTGGTGCTTTTTTAGTTTGTCTTTATGCAATTGGTGTTTTATGGGTTGGATTTTATCGTGAGACGTTTGTGAACGTGCTGGGGTAGGTGTGCACAATGCATTGTTCGGGTGGATAGTGGTAAGAAATATGTAATCCAATCGTATAGATCGCGAACTATTCGAGTACAACTGGACTCGATGTTTCGAAATTCAACAGATACGATGAATTCGACTTGAGTTTGACCTATGGGTTTGTGAATGAGATTAAATTCGATCGAGTTCTAGTTCAATCGAATGATTCGACTAAAATTCATAAATTATTTTTACATAAGGTAATACTAACTCCATCCCATATAGTTTGCAACCTTTTAATCGGACACACGTGTCGATACAAAATTTGACACGCGTATAACGACGATCAAATATAGTTTTTGTAAATTTATCGTGAAATCTTAATAGTTGTGTAAGTTACGTACTTCAATCTAATATATATTACAGAACGATCAGACGTGATTTGATATGAAAACAAAACTTATATTCATACATATAGAATAATATAAAATACGTAGATGCTACAAACTATTTGGAACGAAAGGAATATAGAATTTCAACCATAAAATTGTTAATAGTCCTCTTGGACATTGACTGCATTGAGTTTCGCAATTTACTCTGATTCTTTAACAACATTTTTATATTTAACTTTTTCCATATAAAAATATTTATATTTTATATCATATCAATTCACCTATCACAATTTTTTTTTCTTCTTTTCCTCACTACTTTATCTCATACACTCATAATAATAAAATTATCATTCCTTATTAATTTAACACACATAAATTATCGTATCGGATCAAACCATTATAATTTCCGCTAACAGTTTTTCTATTTCCGCTCCAAGCTTCCATCAATACAGGAACATTCTGACGCCACATATAGTCAGACCCAGAAATAGCGAACAAAAGAGATGCTATACAGTAAACCTTGCAACATGCTTCCAAAAATGGATACTGTAGTCATCAACGGAACTGCAGGTCACTGCCAGTTTGGAAAATAAAATTCTCTCCAACCTAGATAAATTATAACACATTATTAAAAATGAACGTCTCATATAAATTACAATACTTTCAATTTAGACAATTTTAAAATACTAAAAAACCCAAACTATCCTTACTTTATATCACATGATATTCTCTCTTATTACTTTTTTTCTCTCCATTCACTCACAATTTCTTCCACTCATTAACAAGGATATAAAGATAAAACACCATAAAATTAATACATTTATTAATAATCGTATCGTATTTATTTTATTTATCTAGAACGGAGGGAGTAATAACCCCACTGACTAAACAACTCTTTTATTTAGTGTTTAAAATGTACAAACGCTAAATAAATCTAACCAGGGTTACCATTTTGATCTCCCCCTCCATTTAGCCGCTGCCATGATCAGGTCTACCACCATCACCTCCTTCGGCAAGAAAACTAGGTGAGATTATGTAAATGTTTTAGTGTTTGTAACAAGAAAATAAGAAAAGTCCAATCTCACATTTTGTTAAGAAGAAGAAGAAAACAGTTTTGTTATTATCGAATTAACAATGGGGAGCAGCTGACGAGACTTAATTTACAAGGAGATTTAGGTGTAATGATTCTCCTATTAAGCCATTATTGTTTCTACCAATGGACAAGAAACAATTGGATGTAAAACAAATCAATGGTGTAGTTATTTAGCACAATCAAATGAGGATGTCGAAATGATTAGCGTGTCTGCTTGAATAGTCACAACTTTAAAGAACATAGTTAGCAGTATGAAGCCAGCCTCATTTGCTGCCGTGATTCCAATGGCTAATACTCAAGAAAACCAACCAATCTAACCTCTACGAACATCATCACCGTCAAGTTCATGCTTCAATAGAATATAAAGAAAGTGAAGAACAAAGTTAAATGCAAGTTATCAAAAGAACCAAAGCAACACAAGATGAACCGACGAGAGATAAATGCACTGGTGGATACTCCATAACAGGAACACGTACCAGAAAAACTTGGTTACTTTTCAAAGACAATGAGGAACTTGTAAATAACTTACCCTGTCAACAAATGCTTTACATCTGTGATGTATTGACTATTGAGGATATCAAGAAAGTGTTCGCCTATTGAAAGACTCCACCGTCAAATTGGCAGTGAAAGCTGGAATAGAGTTCATCTTCCTAATGAATATCTCAACCTACAAAAAATGATGAATGAGGCGAAAAAATCAAGGAAAGAAGAGAATTAACAAACTACTACATTCTAGAATACAAACATGCCGATTTTTTTTTTTTTTTTATTTTTGGGGGGGCGATAGTGGGGCAGAACTAATATTAACTGAAATTTCTCTGAATACAAACATGTCAAATACGCAGCAATATTTCAAGAAATGAGGACAATAGAAGTAATTGATAATACCAAAGTTTGACAAAAAGGTATTTGGAATATGCATACAATTTATAGATAACTAAATCAACTACATTAGTTTTGAAGTTGATTTAGTTGTCTATAAATTAAATCAACTTCAAAAATGAAAAAAAACCTTCTAAGGCCAAGATATGGCCCATTGGGTTGATAAATTGTAAAGCGTGAAGAGGCAATATGTCTCAGTATGGAAAATCATTCCTAGGACTAAACATCCACATTGCCACAATCCCAGAATAAGTATGTGATGCTGGCAAGTTCAGTGAGATGTTCTCACAATCTCACTTCACTATTTCCTTTATTTGCTTGTCCTTATACTAAGGAGTAGCATATAGTAAAAAGACAAACATGCATGACAGATATTTAAACTCACTGCCTCTATCAAGATAGGAACTCAGAGCAACACATATTTTACAAGAGGGAGCGCTGAAGTATTTCATTTGTACATGTGCATATTTGTTTGTATTTTATTCTTTCCAACATCTAATACCTGTTGAGAAATATCCGACTGCGAAGTATAGTTATTCATCTGTAAAAGAAAAACCCAAAAAAAAAAAAAAGTGGTCAGAAGCTTCTTTGGAAGTTTGATAGTATTTGATTTAGAAAGAGGACATAACAAACATACAATCAATACTAAGGATCATCATAGTACTCAATAACTAGGTACATTGCGCTCTCCTCAGACCCTATCAATTAATGAGATTAACTGGATTGTTATTGTTGTATCATAGTACTCAATAAACCCAGCCTTACACCCAATTTAGGGTACACAAATTTTACATGTGAGATGAGAGACTCACAATTGGAGGACAATAAATTTGAAACCCAATTCCAGTTAAGCCACATTACCACGTATAACAAAACACTGATCTATAACAGAAACATGCAGATTCGAGGCATGAACTTCACACACTGAATGAAGCGTTGGCATAACAACTGTTTGTATATCTATTTGCTTATTCTATACCGTCGTCGATATGACAAATTAGGTTAAAAGAGAAAAGATGACAACACAATATCTGATGGGAAACTTACCACGATGTTTGTGTTTCCTGATTCATATTCGAATTCAAGCATCTCATCATCACTCTGGGAATAAATGGATTGGAGGCTGAAACAGGTTATAGGAATTCCATTTGGACGCCGTTTGTCATCCATCACAATCTGCAGAAAGAACATTCATGAGAAAAAAAATGTTGGAACATCAAAAAAGCAAAACATCAAAAGAATAACCTTAAGGCTAACCAAACGTGAATATCAACAACCGGATAATTCAAGTAAAAAGATCCAACTCGCCTACTCTACAAATATTTTGCTTTTCCCCTTTAGTGGATCAAAAACCAAGATCCACCACTAGATAAGTCACAAGAGGTACAGAAAGTGCCTGAAACCAAAAGCCAAGGCCTACTGATGATGAAACAGACGAGACACCTAGGCAGATAGACGCATAGGTGCCTATACCTTCTCTTAGACCGTTTAAGTTGCATAGCATTGAATAGATATTTTTCGATTCAGAAGTGCATTTGAATGATATACAAGATCTATCAATAGGCCAAGGAGACAGAATCGAAGTCCTTATTAAGGATGACATACCTTATAACCAAAAAGCTCGCAGCATGCTCTCCTAAACACAGAGATTTTATCCGCAAAAACAGTTTTGTACCTAACATGATAGAAATCAAGAGAGAAAATCAAGAGTCATTTTCTATATATATGTTAGCATTACTAAATATACAGGGGTATGAGTAAGGCAAGAGGCCCTAAATAGCGTCTCTACTGGTCAGTCTGCTTTTGGAGGGGGACAAAAAAAGGAGTATCATCAAGTAGTACAGTAGGTCAATCGTTACTTCTCACCTTTCTTCACGCTTTTCAAGTGTTGCTATTTGCTCTTTAAGCTGTGTTATTTTACCAGAAATGTACGAGTCTACTGATTTCCCTGCATCAGCTGTATACACCAAAAAATTAAAAAAAAAATGTTTCAGATGGCACTGAATACATAAACATAAATTTTACAGGTTGACGGAAAAAAAAAACATAATATAACATAAATATTACAGGCTGATAAAAAACCATAAACAAAACTAAAAGCAGAAATGTTTAGAAGAGCTCCAACTGTTAGCCTATCTGCATAATATCATTCCAGTACATAGGTTAGTATATCACAAGCTAATTGCAAATCAAGGGGATAATCACCGTCATGTGCATGTGTACAACGTTGCTCCTGACTTAAAAATGTGGTCCAGAAATGACATTTATCCAGTGTCAAATACATCACCTTTGATCTATGATGAAATAAGCCAACAATAAAGTTTACAGCACTAGAGCCAATAACTGAAGCATGTTATTGAGAAATAATCTCTTGCTTACCTGACTGTTTCTTCAACTCGTCAACGACCTGAAGTTTCTGATTAGCCATCTGTAATTCCCTCTGAAGGGTCAGTATAGTCCGACTTGCTTCATTATCCAGGCCAAGTGTATTAACCATCCGCAGAACTTTTGTATTTGCAGCAGAATAATCGCCATGACCTAGCTGCATGAAGGAAAACAAGAGTTTGAAGCAACTTTATGAATGCTGCAGCAGTAGCAGCAGAAGTGTCAACCACTACAATAAATCTTTTGTCCTTCGTCCTATTGTATGGGCTCAGATACATGACTTGAATGGCATTACTCTCCCAAAGTCTTGCGTGACGTCCTCCGTAAGATCATGATATGTCACATCATACTTTAAGCATTGCTATCGTATCTTCCTCTCCCTCTCTTGAGGGAGCCACAACATCTATTGTTTAACATCGCCTTGAACGTACTTAGAGTGAATGCACAGCAGAACTTGACTAAGCATGTCCATTCAAAGGTCCGAACTTGACTCCGGAAACGCCCGAAATACAAGTCCTAGAGGTTGCCGCATGACAAGGTAGGACCTAGTGAATAGAGCATCAAAAAGGCGGTAGCTGAACACCTAGC
The DNA here is from genome assembly GCA_035668315.1 of Drosera spatulata. Lineage (NCBI taxonomy): Eukaryota > Viridiplantae > Streptophyta > Magnoliopsida > Caryophyllales > Droseraceae > Drosera > Drosera spatulata. The sequence continues at coordinate 6,283 of JAOVYX010000220.1, read as the reverse complement.
TTGCTTCCCTGTCCAGTATCCATCTTTTTTATGGAATGGTTCATATGGTGCATAAGACATAAAAATGGAAACCGTTCATCTCAGAGACAGTTAAAGGCAGAGAACCTAATTATCCTTCTGGACAACGTAAGATAGTATGACTGTGATTTTTCGTTCTACCACTATGAATAACAATTGTCCTTTATGATGTCCACTTCCACTTATCTAAGTATCTAACAAACGTCGTTAACTCAAGCAAAACCAAGGCTTTCCCCCATGATGTTATCATGGGATTAAGTAAACAGCTGCAAAATTTCAGGGGAAATACTAGTTAATTCATTTTGGTTGCTCCCTCCGTCCCACGAAAATACACCACTCTTTCTGGAATATCCAAAAATAATCGCATCAATCTGTTCGGAAATTTGTACTCCAAACTTACTTAACAACCCCTCTTCACAATAAGGCGCATTTGCCTACCTGAGCCACCTCCTCTCACCTATAATGAGCACCATCAATAAAATTCATAGAGTTGAGCTGAAATTCATTGGGTTACTTTTGAAAAACAAACCATGTCCAACAGTGTTGGGTTAAATCAAACAATTGCCACTTATTGGATGCCAGAATTATAGATTTGCAATGAACTCATGTTTAAGTGTTTGACTAAAGTTTCCAATTAAAAGTTCCAGACAGCAACATCAATCTTTCACTATTGCTTATTAGCACTTCCAACAACATTGGCGACTGTACGAAGGTAATAAGTGTACAAGGGTCTAAGATAGAGTCTTGGGGCACACTGCCACCCCACTTCAAAAACAGCAGAGCTAATGGGAAAAAGCAGGTACATCTTGGCAACATAAGCAACTCAAACACACCACTTGCACTTTTCGAGTTAAAAAAATGATCAAAGTTAAAAAACACAAAATGACCAATTTCGTAAGCAGTCCTTCCAAACGGTAACTAACCTATGAAAAACCTTATACCAATAATCAAGTAAGAATTTCCTCAGCCTTTCTCCACACAGCAGAATTAATCACACATAGGACTCCGAGTATAAAGTTCAAACCCATTATTCCCAATATGTTGGGTCCATTTCAGGCCATAATTGCAAATAATAGCATATGAAAAGTTGAAAACATTAAGAATAATATAAAAATATAAAAGATATGAGGAAAAGAATTTTACGGGTGAAGTATGTCTGGTGTGTGAATATTATAAACAACAAATTTACCTTAAGTTCTAGTAAAGATATCTCAGAACGATACCAATCAGCTTCTCTCTCCAATGACTTCACTCTTTTAGCTTCTCCATTTAACTTTTCCGTGAGAAGTCTTATCTCAGTAAATTTACGATCTATTGTTTCTCTTTGTTCGCGGAGATTACCCTCGAATACAGCAATATAGTTGTCCTTCTTAGCAAGGGATGATTCGAGCTCCTGTACACGAAAGACAATATTCATCACAAACTATACTAGGAAAAACATGTATGAATGCATCACCATGGTCAACCTAAGTAAGACTCACATTTGCTACTTCAGTCCCCGTTTCGTCCTTCCTCTTCTTCTTCAAGCTGTAGATAGTACTTCTAAGCTGATCTCTTTCTTCATTGACCAAAGACAGCTGTAGCAAATGCCATCATGATTCATGTTACTCAAATAAGATTATTACAATCTGCCTGGGATAACAGGACACCTCTCCAAAAGCCTCCACGAAAATAATACGAAGGATGCAGGTGAAGAATACTGATGACCTATGCTTTTTTGCTTTTTTTTTGAAAGGCCACTGATGGCCTATGCTTAATTAGCATAAATCAGTGCATGGCACTTGCAGCCAACGAATGATGCCAGGACGCTATGCCCACTCTGAAAACCAATTGTTGATTCACGAATTACCTAGGTTATTGCATGTCATCAATAGCCTAGTTTAAGCAATCACAACGATTATTCTACTTCAATATTTTGTATGTTATCCATAGTTTATAATTTCCTAACCTTAAATTAGCTTGACCTATTTAAAAGGGAGCAACAACAACATAAAAGAAAAAAGAGGAAAAGAAAACTTAACCAACCTCCCCAACCGACTGCCGCAAAGTTCTCCATCTAAATTGCACACAAGCAGGCCCATAGATACGGAAGACAGAAATCGCTCATAACATATATTATCACATACCATGGATTGGAGATGCTTGACTTCTGAACTCATGACTTCTGCCTTCTCCACGGCCATAGCTGCCTCACTAACAGCGTTTTCTTTATCTAGTAATGCCGCTTCAAGAGCAAACTCAACTTGTTTCAAGGAACCATTTGCTTCACCTAATTTAGCCTCAGCCAAAATCACATCCCTACATAAGATGACAAATACAAACCAACAACATCAATTGAAATTGTAAGGTTAAGAGCATTCAACATTAAAGTGCTAAAATATATGTTTACATCCACAAAGATAACTTAATTCTCATGCAATATCCTACATCCAAAAACCTTGCATTGCATTTAGACTTCAGTCACATAGAGAAAGAACCAGTAGCATACAGCTACTCGTGCTCCACAACAGCAGCAGCATCTAGAGCTCTCAAGAGAAACAGGCATGACGAATAAGCAGATTCATGCTGTATCGAACTGAACGTTGAAAGATCAGATGACAATATGCTTACAAAATGCACCAAGTCAAACCAAGAAGTAACTGCTATAGAGGATGCATTATAGCATAAACATGTAAAGAACTCGAAATAACGTAGGTAATGATGGTATCTGTATCGATGCAAGGTAAATTGCTACTTTCCTGCAGACTCAGCTTATGCTACTGGGGTACCACAGTAAGGAAAAAGGAACTGAACAATGAATCAACTGATATGCATCAGAGAAAAACAACCCAATCACCATCTTCAATGCATGGAACGCTGAGCAAGCTGATTGGATTGGGCACTTAAGGCATGCCCGTCAGCCGTCAGGTTTAGAATCATGCCAACAAAGAATCAACTGAATGTGTTTTTTAAGGAAAACAAAACAAGCTCCATCTTCGATGCATGTGATGTAATAAAGATGAATGAATCGGGTCTTTAATAACATATGCCTGTTGTTATGCCAGTTAGGTTTATGCCATATGTCACAGCAAAGAGTGACACAGAAAAGAGCAGCCCACCGCATGCTGCAAATGCTCATACTGCAAAGGATGACAATAGAATCATTTCACAGCCACTAATGAATTAAAGCTATGATTGCCTTTGTGTCAATCAAAGCTTCCAACTATAGGAAGCTGCTAGCTAAAGGCCATATGCCAAATTTTTCACAAGGATATAAACCAAAACGCTTGATCAAAATATTTACGAGAGGAAACCCATTTTCACCTTCCATTGAAGTGAAAGCAAAGCAGTGTTTTGACATACAAAGTGGACCTAAAAAATGGTCATGGCACAGAATTAAAGAAGTTCACTGTTTACTACACTAGTCTTGTGGCCATCCATTTAAAGAATATAGAAGCAAGTAAAGATGCAGAGCTTATCAGGTGACAACAGCCAACGCAAAATCATTTATGTCACAACCTTTGAAACTGTAAAAGTACCAATCACCAACAGTGACCAAGCAATCGCATCACTAGTGTCTTATGGAAAATGCAGAACACCTGTAACGTTTTCCAACAAAGCGCAAACCATGCTCACCAATAGACTGTTTCGATGATCATTCATAAATCATGAGAATATTTAGGTACTTAACAAATGAGGCAAGTCACATACTTTTGAAATGCAGCAAGCTTCAGACGAATATCTTCAGGACTAGAGACCCCAGATATGTCATTGGCAATCTTCTTCCAAGAGAATAATTCATTTTCCAAGTTTGTCATCCTCAGCTGAATCTCAGGCAATTTTAGTAGCTCGCTCTCTGCCCTTTCTTTATGCCTCTTCTCTTCCATCAATTTTTCCTTGAGCAACTCTATGTTATCATGAGATGCTTTCAAACGTCTTGCTTCACGAACTTCAGTTTCCTTCAGCAGAATACAAACCATAGAAAATCAGTGGAGAACAGATCCTAGATAAGTACCATTGATTATAGAAAAAGAATTTCCTAACAAATTATGCTCTTTAATCAGGAAGATGTAACACTAAAAAGAATGCTTGACGGTAACAACTTTGACAAATACCCTGAATCAGTACAAAATCTTCAGATGAGATGAAAATGCAAAAAATATACATCACCAACTAACATGCATCAAAATCCTTTCTAGAAATAAATGAAAAACAGCATTACTAAGCAGTGAAAAGGATAACTTACAAATGACTCTAGCATGAGCATGCCAATGCCATCAAGAAAAACATATATGGGAAATATAATGGATGAGAAATCTTATAAGTGAAACTGACAATAAGAATAATAGAAATATTAATGAGTTTAAAGATAAAACTCAAACTAAAATTTATAAGCTGTCGGGACCAGTTGACTTACAACACAAATAGCTATCACACAATAAGCGAAGACACATAACTGCAGAGCGAGATCAGAGTGATAATCTCTACTTAATCTTTCAAATTATGATGGAAAGCCCTAATATAAATTGCTAAATACCTATATCCCTCTTCCTTTTCAGTCTGGTCTACGGAAAGACATTGGTTACACTCCTAGTTGCCTCAGCAACAGTTCTATCACTTCTATGTAACTAAAAAGAACGTAGTAGTCCTATACATCCGTCAACTGGAAAAAACCATGATACCAGAAGTTAGCCGTAGTAAGTTAAATTAACAAAAGTATCAACTAGCAATGCAAACTACACCATATATGTTTCGGAATAAGTTAAAATATCCTTCCATGAAGATGGATACTTAAATGTCATACAGCTAATTGCATGAAAGCAGTTTTCACGTGAATATTTATGCTGCAGTGATCATAGGTGGATGTTCATTAGATTAGACTACTAAGTTACTTCACTTCAAAAGTACAAAGAAGATATAGGCTAGGATTTCATCACCCAGGGACATGGTTCCTCAACATGTACCACCCGAGACATGATGGAAGTAGTGAGCTAAAAAATAAATGATTGCCAAGAAGAAATCAAACTTCTAAATCAACAAGGTTAACTTACACAACTGCGAAGCTCCTCCTGCAAATTCTTCAGCAAAATAGTACTTTCTGTTGAAGTTCCATTTTGTGATAGAGATGTGAAAGTTGCTAACTTCTTTTCAACTTCAAGTTTTTGATGCAAGCACTACAGGATTAAGACTGCATGTCAGGAAAAGAATTCTGAAACAAGGCTGCATATAGGTGTGTCTACATGAATCCAACAATTAATAGGCCCATTATAATAAAGTGAGACCCATATCCCCATACATATCCATCCCTACGTTTTAATCTCAATCGTTGATTTATATTAGACACACTAAGGATAGGTGTGTCACCTATCTAATTTCATAGTTTCAATCATGCAATTAATCATAACTCATTATGATTAATATGAAGCAAATCTGGTTTAGGTTAATGTGTTGACTCATTTGATGCTTAATCTAGATTGGTATGATCTCATTTATTATTATATTGAACTCATTTGATATAATATGAGGTATGACTAGAGCTTATTTCATGTGAATGAACTAGGTTGCTAGATTGGTAGCTTATTTATTCATGTGATGATCTTAATACTCATATTGGATCACTTCATGCCATGTGCGTGTTATTACAATATAACAATCACAACCTCACACCATACTCTAATCATATTTATGTCAATGATTGGTATAAAATCCATGGTGAAGTTTACATGTTCCTGGCTATTCTTAATTTTATGTTTTATCACTTTAGTTAACCTTGTTTTATTTAGTGTTTAATTACATTAATTTTCAGAATCATCCCCACATTTGAAGTTATCAAGTTGATTAGGATTTATTCACAAGCTGAGCATATTTTGAGCTTAATTTCATACATCTTGCTTAATTTTCCGGGAAATCAACCCCTTGCTTGTCCTATCTATTGTTTGTTGTTTTGAGCTAGGGATATTAATTTGGAGTGCTTAACGACAGTGCCTGTCACCTAAGTAGATGACTATGAATATGTCTTATTTTTGTTCACAAACAAAGCCAAGTCTTTATCCTATTATTACATGGGGGTCAGCTAAAAGAAAAAAGCAATGCCAACAACCCAGAGGTGAAGATGCATGCATTCTTACTCCTAATGAGAGATTGTTTTCCTATGCCCTTAAGGAGTGTCGAACACCTGATCAGAGTTGCATAAAAATTTGAATTTTAAACTTAGCCCTAAACAACACCATCTTAACCTTACTCACAAGCAACACCATTTCAAATCAACAAGTGGAAGAAATGACAA
>JAOVYX010000219.1:0-13850 GCA_035668315.1 Drosera spatulata | reverse complement strand
TATATATATCGTACAGGGTTAACGGAGAAAAACCTACCCAAACCCTAGCATTAGGACTATCAGGGTTAGGTTACCATAAACTGCGATAAGCTACAAGTGCTACCATACAATCAAACAATAACACGCAAATGCAGACATAGCACAGCATAACATCACACAGCGCACAGAGCAAAACTACCCATCACGTGTTAATATACAACTTGTATATTAACATGTATTGCCATTCAAATCAGAAATCTAAACGTTATCTTGTGTGTGAGTCTCGGGTTGTTTACTTTATACCACAGGAGAACAGTTTATGTCTCAGTTCCTGCACAGCATAAGTACAATACGTTCGTTACTACATACTTCTTTCATATATTTCGTTATTTCTACATATTCATGTGTATTATACGTCCATAAATACATCTACTACGTTATTACATATTCTTACGTACATTCCGTTATTTTTTCATATTTACGTATATCGTACAAATATGTAAACTTATTCAACTTTGTATTCTTAGCCTTTTATACAATCAAACGCGTATTTTCCTATAATTTCTTGTCCAAATACTGCATTTTAGTAGACATAAAGGGTATACAGCTTGATATAATACATAAATACATTTAAAAATACTTTCCTGGGTGGGTTGAAAGGCTTCGCAGCCGCGAAAATTCCTGTCCCAGCCGCGACGGAATTCAGGCAGTGGCCTGAGGGTTTTTCCCAGATTTTCAGGCCTAACTTCGAACGCGCATAATTTCTTCGTTTCTTAACCAAATTGAGTGATTCGTGATTCATTGGAAACCTAAAGAATTCCTCTAGAACTTTGTTCCAAGAGCCATTTTGCTGAATCAGCCTCTAACTGGGGTAACAATGTGTTCTGATGTCGAACATCAAAGCTGTCCAAGAAACTGGTTTGGCCGGTTTGTTCGTTTTTACGTTTTACCCAACCAATTCAATCCCAAATGATCTCAAACTTCATAGGCATAACATTTACTTAGTTCTTTTCATGTTTGTTCAGTTTGGGCTTATTTGGTAGATAAAATCTTGGGTTTTGGGGTCTCACGAGCATAACTCGTCTTTTGGTTCAAATAACACGTTTCTTTGTTGTGGCCTGTTTTCCATGCCGTTTCCTTCATTATTCAGCTATAAACGACCCATATAACATTAAACTATGAGTTAAAAGAAGCTCACCCTCTCGTCGGTTTGGTTTTGAAGCTGGTTTGCCTTGATTGTGATCCACGTCCTTCTCACGATTCTTATGGCGCTTCAAGCTACCTTAGCTCTCTTCCTTCCTCCTCATCCTGCGTTGTTACGCTGTTGTGGCTACCTTGCTCTCTTCAACGGCCTTGCTAGCTTCTTTGGAGGAGAGATCAACCACGGAGAAGAGGATACTCGTGATGACAGGTTAAGGAGAAGGAGAGGTGAAGAGGAGAAGCTACTGGACTTGCCCCTCTACTTGCGCGTGAGTTGTGAAGGATTGGAGAGGGTTGTGAGGTTGAATGCTTGTGTGTGTGAAGTGGGGTGGGTGTCGTTAGTGTCCCTGGTGGTTGTAGTGCCACACTGAACATAAACAAGAGAAAGCCAGTTGCTGAAAAGAGCAAAGGTGCAGCACAACAAAGGGAAAAGAAAAAGGAGGGAAAGGGAATAGTGCGTGGGATTTAAAATAAAGCATCCCCGTTTTGTTTAATGGCATGACTGTTGAATCTCTTTTTCCTTATAACCTTCGCTCAAATTTTACCACCGCGATCGGAAATCATGTTATTAATTAACATATAATTTTCCAAATTTTTCCGCGACAAAAAGTACGTTATCCTAATTTCGTCACAAGTTTTAATGTTATGAACGTAACGTTACGTCTCAAAACTTTGAAATGAGATTTGTTTCTTACTTTTAATTTATTACAAGGAGAAAACGCATATTTTCGTTGCGTTTATTAATTTTCAAACTATTATTTGATCATAATTTTTATATTTATTTAATCTCAATTTTCTGGGGATTTACACCATCGAAGAGACTCAATATGCACTTCTTACTGAAAACGGATACATCGATATGGAGAAGCTGATCAACTATGGAAAAGACGCCCCATGTCTGGTTAGCTACTCGTTGCTTTAAGTACCTATGTTGGGATTTTTCTGTTTCTATGAATCTTCTTTGAGTATCAACATCAAAGTAGTCACACTGATGGACCCAATGTTAAAAGGAGGATCCTTGGGAGGTGTCATTGCTGCGGTGACCTTTGCTGGCTTGGATAACCTAAAGGAGAATGTTGAACGAAAGCCTATCTGTGAGGAAGTCATACGAGGAAGTCCCTGGTTGCTACAGATCTGACTTCAGGAAAAGCTTGGTCGTTTGAAGAAACCAATAGGAGACCTGAAGAACTATAATCTATCCATGATGCCTAGAAGAGGACCTCCAATGAGTATCTGTGAGATAATCGAGGAGGCTAAATCATTCATGGCCCGAACCTGTGGGAGACATCAAGTGGTTTGGACATTATCTTCAAAGGAAAGACTACCTCGTGGAAGGTTCAGTTGACATTAGAGTTTGAGTTTGCGAATTGCGTTCCTCGAAATTGTACTTTCCCGGCTTAGTGATGAGGCAACTATTCCATACTCAAGTTATACCCACTTTCATAGGAGTCTATGGGCAGCTGAGTTTAACTTCGGAGCATATCCATAAAGTGTTAAAGAATGAGAGTCAAGTATTCGATCCAGGTCAGAACCCTGACCTTTTTGATTCGGAGCTGTCAAAAGACAATCTGAAATGGAGGAATGCCAAGGTTAGTAACGGTTAACCCTCTTATGCTAGGAAGGCTAAGGGATCATTATTCTATGATGTGGAGCATAATCAACCCTTGTATGGGAAAGGTTTAGCCAAATACTTAGGTAGCACTTAGCTATTTTGATTTTCTTGCTTTCTGTTTTTTAATTCTGAATAAGGCTGTGTTTAACCATTTGGTTTTGTGGACTGTAATAACATAGGGTAGTTTTTGTGTTTGGTCTATGTATCTTTGAAGTTTCCAGTTTTTGAGAAATTAATAAAATTTCATATTTTTCCATGAATGCATGAGAATCACTGAATATCAAATGCCGTAAAGTTCATCATGCCCTAATTTTTGCCTAGGACGTCCCAAAGGGAATTTTTGACCTAGCGGGCCTGCTCACCCTTATTTTTTGCCAGGTCCTACTTTTTGCCTGGGCCAGCAAGGCTTCTTTTTGAGCTTTTTTTCCCTCTCCTCTTTCCTAAGTCACCCTTTGCGGGTTTTCAACTTAGCCACTCAAACAGATTCGAGACAAGCATTAGGAGAAAGAGTTGAAGCAAGATAGAATGGTTATGCCTAGATGGCTGCCTACATACCCACGGGATGGGATCAAGCCGGATGTAGTTCAAGGTTCTTTTGTGGAGAAAAAGGAAAGGCTATTTTTGTGGAGTTTCAGGCATAAAACTTTTTGAGATAATCAAGGTTGGTCAAATTGCTAAGCTCATTTCCACCTCCATCCATGAGTCCAATAGCACCGCTTGGCGTGACCTCCTTTACCACATAAGGACCCTGCCATTTTGGGGCAAACTTTCCCATAGGATCATGTACGGGAATTCTGACCTCGTTTAGGACTAAAATCCCCCTCCTTAATCCCCTTGTCCCTGAACCTCTGATTAAAGACACGAAATATACGTTGCTAGTACGAGTGAACATAGTGCAATACCAACAACCTTTTCCCATCGAACAATCGAAGCTGATCGTATCTTGCCTGTAACCATTCAGTTTTTCGATACTCCTGCTTCTGTACGCACCCTAATGGACTGTACTTCCAATTCACAAGGCAAAATTACTTTCATGCCATATACAAGAGAATATGGCGTAGCCTGAGCGGAGTTCTGATCGACATTCTATAACCCCAGAGAGCAAAAGGCAGCTTACTGGCCCAGTCAAGCTCACCCTGTATCATTTTAGACAATATTGACTTGTCTTATTTGCTGCTTCTACTGGACAATTAGTTTGAGGACGGTACGAAGATAACTTATGATGGATAATTTTGTATTGTTCCACCATTTTTCTCATTTCCCCTTCAAACTGCATACCATTGTCACTGATCAACTCCCGAGGCAGACCGTATCGACAGATAATGTTTTTTTCAAAGAAATTGGCAACCTGCTTTGCCCCTAGCTTGGAATAGGACTTTACTTCGACTCTGTGCAGTAATCTATGGAGACCAAGATGTATTGATGACCGTTGGAAGCTGATGGATGAATTTGGCCTATGATGTCAATGTCCCAAGTGTCAAAGGGTCAAACGACATAGAATAAAGTGGTCGAAACAGCTACCTTTTCGAATTTCCATGCTCCATACACTTTCAGCATTTCTACACTAGCTCAATGCAATCATGCTCCATCGTACTCCAAAAGTACCCTAGTCTTTCAAATTTCCTAACAAGAGTCATTCCATTGAAATGAGCACCACATACTCCCCCGTGAACATCAGAAGCTATCTTTAGTCCTACCTCTTTGCTGACAAAAAGTCACTGCACCCCATCTTTACTGAGTTTGTCCAGACTGTCACAACAAAGAGTGTATCCTGTCGCAATCCTGCGCAAAGTTATTCGATCCTGTATAGAACTATCATCAGGATGGGTTCCATTCTGCAACAAATTCTTTATGTCGGTATACAATGGTTTATTTTCTGATGTATCCTCAAGAGAGTTGATTTCAGCACAAAGATAAGCAGGTTCAAACAAAGTCTTGATTTCAACTGATCTGATCATGACCCCTCCAGGAATTTCAGCATATGCTGCCATAATTGCCAAAGCATCAGCGAACTTATTCTTTTCACGGGGAACATGAAAGAAGTGAATTTCTTCAAATCTAGAGGCTAACCCTCAAGATAAGTACGATACTTAAACAACTTCTTTTCATAGCACTTCCATCCGTCCACTATATGTGAGACCAACAAATTTGAGTTTCCATAAACATTCACCCTTCTTACACCAAGTTTCAGAGCTATCTAAAGACCAAAATACAAGCTTTGTATTCTGCTATGCGGCTCGTGACCGCATAATCCAACTTAACTGAAAATGGGATACCTTCTCCTGAGGGAGTAACAAGCAGCACCCCAATACCCTGACCACCACGGTTAACTGACCCGTCAAAATATAGCTTCCAGACTTCTTCCATGACATTCATTACATTTTCGTTCGGGAGAGGCTCTTCCTGCAAAAGCTCATTGAAGACATGATAATCAGCCAAGTGCTCAGCTATCACACTGCCCTTTATTTCCTTCTACGAAACGTATTTGATGTCATATTCAGGGAGTTCTATGAACCATCTAGCGATACGTCAATTCAGCCCAGGTTTCTCAAACACGTACTTGATTGGATCCATCTTTGAGACAAGGTGAACTGTTGAATACAGAAAGTAATGTCTTGAGTTTTTTCATCATGAAGACTGCAGCAATAGTTTTTTCCAACGCAGAATGTTTCAATTTATGCTCCAACCACATAGTAGGTAGGACGCTCCTTCTTACTGATCGGACACAATTGAGCTATCATAGATCCGGATTCCCTATCTGTTATAGTTAGGTACAAAATGAAAGACACATCTTTTTACCGAGGCGCTAGTACCGACGGATGGAGCAGATACTCCTTGATTCGATCAAAGGCTTTCCGACAATCTTCATTCCAAACATTAGGCCCATCTTTACGAAGAGTTTTGAAGATCGGATCACAAGTGTCTGTCAGTTGTGCGATAAATCTGTTGATGTATTGGATCCTCCCAAGAAAACTTTGCGTTTCCTTTTTAGACTTTGGCTGCTCCATATCAGTGATCGACTTGAGCTTGTCAGGGTCTACCTCAATTCCTCGTTCACTGATCATGAAACCCAACAGCTTCCCTCCAGTAAGTCTAAAAGCACATTTTGAAGGTTTGATTATCATGTTTACCTCTTATGTCGTTCGAAGAACCTATGCAACACTGCCAAGTGATTGCCCATAATCTTGTTCTTTACGATCATGTTGTCTACATAAACTTCAACTTCCTTGTGAATCATATCGCGCAGTAGTGTCACCGTCGTTCTTTGATAGGTGTCGTCAGCATTTTTGCAACCGAAGGCATTACTCTATAACAGAAAATTCCCCACGATGGGATGAACGACGTCTTTTCTTCATCTTTAGGAGCCATGAAGATCTGATTGTACCCTGAGAATCCATCCATGAAGCTTAGAAGAGCATGGCCAGCTGTGTTGCCAACTACCAGATCGATACTCGGAAGTGGAAAATCATCTTTGGGACTTGCCTTGTTCAACTGCCTAAAGTCAATACAGACTCTAACCTTCCTATCTTTCTTAGGAACATCTACTAAGTTAGCCAACCTCTCTGGATACTTAACAGACCAGATGAACTTGGCCTGTAGTAACCCTATGATCTCTTCCTTAACTTTCGGCTCTAATTCTGGTTTTATTTTTCTAAGCTTCTGTTTTTTCGGTTTAGCATCAGGGTAGAGCCGGATTTGATGTTGCGCCATATTTCTGTCAATACCTGGCATATTATCATAGGACCATGCGAAGATGTCTGTGTATTCCTTCAATAGAGAAATCATTTTTTCTCTTTCTTGAAGTGAAAAGGAGGACCCAACCTTGACTGTTTTAGGATTTTCAGGATCATTGGATAGGTTTATTTCTATGATGGATTCAAGAGGTTGAGCTCATCTCTCATATGTTATTTCACTCTCATTTTTATTTTCATTTTCATTTTGCATGGACTCTAGCATTTAAACAATGAAAATCATACAAGCATGAATAATAGAGAATATCACTCATTTTATTAATAACCGAATAGAAACAGACATAGCAGGTCCATCCTCTTTGAGGGATGTGGATGATTCAGGAAATTCAATACAATCAAATAACAGAAAAGGGGATAGTAAGGGGGCATAGTCATTGCCCATAGCATTCTCCTTTCTAGTAGCTTTAGAAGTTTCCAAATCATTCTTGACAATGTCTTCTTCCAACTCGATCATATTCACCATCGAGTAGAAGAGCAGCTCTGGGTTGACAAAAACAGTGGATGTTAAAGAGTCTAAAACTGAGGAAGCTTCTGATTCAGAGTCCGAGAGGATGTCACCCCAGCAATGGTCATGGAAGATCTCAAATCCTGGTATGGGTTGAGGTTCTAATATCATCATTCCAACCTTGACAATGTGGTTGCCAAGAGTGAAGCGAGGCTTCTTTCGTGGAGGCTCGATTTCCTGATCCAGCTTGAATCCAAGGCCATAGTTGGAGAGATATAATGGGAGGTTGATGGGTTCGATGATTCCAGTCTTGTACTTGCCAATACCAACTCAGGAAGATAACCCATCTTGGCCATGATGTTCATAAAGGGTGCCGGTTTGATGCTTTTGTTGGCTACTTTAGGTACGGTAGGCAAATTGGAGAGGTCAAGAAGTACTTCTAATTCTAGTGTGTCTGGGATGGAGGTGGGCTCAACTTTGACTTAGCAGACTTTGAATCCTCTTTAAATGAGATCAAGAGGTTCTTTTTCGACTGAGCAGACAAGTTGATGATTATCTCCAAATATCTCAACCACTCTTTAAGGAGTATCCATGAGGAGTACTTGCAATAAAGAGTTGGCAATGATGCGTATCTCATGAATGAATGATCGTCCCCATAATAGATTGTTGGAGGAGATGATGTCTGCTACAAAGAACTCTATCTCGACTTCAACTGGCCCGAAGTTCACCGACAATATGAGGGTACCAAGGACTTGACGACTGACTTCATCATATCCTTTGATCTTTTGGGTCGAAGGGTTGAACTTCTGGTGTCCAAGAGCATGAACTTGAGTGAGAGGGCAGATGTTGACAGCAGAGCCTTCATCGGCCAAAACTCGTGTGAATTTGATGTCTCGAACATGAACAGTGAGGTACAAGGGTTTATAGTGTGGGTTCTAATCAACAGGTATTGATAAGGTGATTGGTGTATTTTGTTGTTTCCAGGTGTAGATATCGATTACCTGAGCTTCCGGTTGGTGTCCAACATGCCTTCTGGAGCAGGTGATGTATTCAATAGGTTCAGAGATGTGCAACGTATCCATTGCTTGAGCGTACTCATTGTCACTGTCATCATAGAGCTGTAAAGGTTCATCACTGTCATAGTAAAGCTTCCAGGATTCCTCATCTTCTTCAATCAGTGAGATTTCTACCATGTTGAGGGAAGCGGATTGTTCTGAATGTTGCGTTGGGGATGCTTGATCGGAGGCTTTATCTTGGTAGCTTGGATAAGGTCATCAATCTTGTTCTTCCGGGAGGAACAATTATTGATATTGTGACCTCTTATGTTATGATACTCATAGTACGAGCTTTATCTTATGTTATTGATCGGATCTCTAAGAGGTTCCAACTTGTCGGTTTCCCTGAGTTTTTGGTAGACTTGAGTGAGCGGTTATAACAAATCTGTGAAAGTCCGATGAGGGGTTTCAAGGTTGACTGGTGGATCGGTAGATTGAGTTGTTGGAGGTAGCATGAGCTGAGCAGGACTTGTCATTCCATTGATAGTCGGTGTTGAAGCAGATGCAGGCAGAGTGGGTACCTTGTTATAAGTCTTGTTGAATCTGGTGGTCGGCGTGATAGTTCTAAGTGCCTCTTCAATCTCGGTTCCTACACCGAGTAAGGTGTCAAAGTTGGTGATAGAAATAAACCCCAAGTGGTGTTTGTATTATGGCAACAGGATCTTCTTGATAATACGGATCTATTCTTGCTCGTCAAGTCTGCTAGACATATTTGATGCCTTGGCACTCCAACGGTTGACAAAGGCGGAGAAAGTCTTATTCCTGTTTTGGCAAGTACTTTCCAAGTCATCCCTGGTGGTGTCGAGTTGAGCGTTGTAGTGGTATTACTTGACAATGATAGACTTGAGATCTTTCCAATTTCAGACTTTCTTTTTCTGGGTGGACAGGTACCAAAAAAGACAGCCCCTTCAAGTGAGATCGGAAAGAGCTAAGCCATGGCGTCTGTTTGAATGTCATAGGATTCAATGATTTTGAAGTACATCAAGATATGTTCCTTCGGACATTTGGTGCCATCGAACTTCTTGAAGTCAGGGATCTTGAAATCCATGGGTATCTTGACATTGTTAAAGGGCGTGAGATCCTTGTCACTCAAAGTAGCTTCGTCAGGATGAGTGGGACGGCTTTCCAACTCTTGTAGCTAAATCGTAAGGGCATCCACCTTCTTCTACAGGTCATCAATAGGTTTAAAGGCTTCAAATGATGTAAATGGATGTCTTTTGGGCATGATTTGCGGTGCATAGGCCTGGCACATTTTCGCAAAGGATGTGTGTGTGGGTATATTTTATGATGGAGTGATGATTGGGATATTTTGTGCCTGAGTGATGACTGGAAAATTTGGTGGTGGAGGAAAATTTTGTGGTAGAGTGGTGTTGGGAAAATTTTATGATGGGCGGACATTTGTGGAGGTGGATACTTCGAAGTTCAGGAATGAGGATAGTCCTCCTGTATAGTGGTTGTTCTAGTCACATTTAGTTGTGGTTGTTGCAGATAGATTGGAATGATTTCTTATGGAGTCATCAGTGGTTGACTCTGGAATTGGTATAGTTATTGTAGGACCTCGATGTTGCCTTCTAGGTTGGTCTGTTTGCCTGTTATCTGGGCCAGCTGCTCTTGGACTGCTTTAAGCATTGTTAGTATGGGGTCAATGGGCTGATCATCTGCTATGGAATCTTTGGATAGGTTGTTGTAGGCCATTTTATAACTTGATGATGACTTGCTAGCTTATGTCAAGCGACCTATGGGAAGACGTTGCCAAGAACGAGCAATCTGTGGGCTAGTTGTCATCTCAGTTTAGTCCAGTCCGCATTTTGACAGATTAGCATGAATGGGTCAATCCAAAGTGTGGTTGACACTTAGGTTTTGGGTTTAAGGTTACCAATAGCATGTGTCTCCCCCTTTAGTTGACACATGCCTTCAAATACCAACCACCCCATTACAGAGCAGGAAGGTACAGCTGACTTGAGTAGATCACCATATCAGGGACCGGTCGAGTGGAGCGGATCACGAGGCAGAGAGGGACCTCTCGGGATTCGAGGAAAAAATATTGTAGTAATATCATCATTGCCCTATCCTACTAGAGATCGATCAAGTTGAGCGAATCTCAAGGTAGAGGTCAGACTAGACTTTACCAGGTATTGTGTACACAAGGTATGCTTAACAGTCTAACAGAAAAATAAAAGCAGAGCAGAAACGAAAAACGGACAGAAAGAATAATAGCTCAACAGTACAGAGAGATAGCACAACAAATCAGAGATTTAAAAGAGGGGCTAAGATGTACCTTCGGGAAGCCAAGGCTATCTTAGATAACCCTCGAGTTTTCAAGTTAAGCCCTCTTAAGTGGTCCCCAATGGAGTCGCTAGTTTTGTGGACGTCGACTTACGAAGGTGTGAGCTTAAGCCACAGGGATTGCGCATCGTTGGATGGCGTGATTTGAGGAGTCGCTACCTATTTGATCCCCAACTACGATGGGTTGGATAAGGCTTGGTCTTCGGACAGAGTTCTGGATCAGGAAGCTTGGTTAAATGACGAGAAGGTCGCGTCAACTGTTAGCACCCTTTACCCTTTTATTTTGATGCGGTCTCTACTTCCTAAGGTTTTCTTTATTAGATAGTCTTGACTTCCAAATTATGTTGTCTGGTTGTGTGCTCTGCAAAACAAGTTAGGGAGAAATAGAGAATATACAAATATTTTGACCAAATCGTGTAACAGTTGCCTACGTAGTTGCGAAGTTCAAATTAGGCCAAATGTAGTACAGATTATGGTCGAACTTTCTAATAAGACTTCTTACATACCCATTGGATCAGATCATGTGTAGTTTCGAAATTTGAAATTCTTCGTCTGTATCTGTTTTAAAACTAGTCGACTCCTGATGAGACTAAGTTGGGATCTAAAAGTCATCCTAAATTTTAATCCTCTTATTTTATGGATTTTTTGAATTTTATTCTCCTAATTGTGAATTTGGTTGGTTTATATCTATTTATTCACCTAGTGTGAATTTTGTTCAAAATCAATTATTTGTGTGAGGATTTTGTGAAGTTTTGAATTTTTAGGTTAATTTTCTTAAAGGTCGGATCTCGGTGATTTTCTATCATTTTTTCTTCGTCTACCTATGTGTAGCTAAGATCTCAACGTAAGAGATCTAAGGTAACCCAAAAAATATTTTCTAATCGATAATATGTTCAATGATTTATTTAGTAAGCTTTGAACTGATTTTTAGGTCGAATCTAACTAAATAAGACAAGCCAATAAATATCAAATAAATCAAACAAGACATGAATCAGATTTTACCGGACAACAATATTTCAAACAAATGTCATTCCTCACCTATATGTGAACTGAATTAACCCTAAATGTGTTATGAACGGATTATACCTATATAATGTGTGAATAGATATTAAATTCTCCTAAGTATTAAGCTACGTTCAACACCAACTTAGCTCATAACAAGAACTTTATCCAAGCAGGCCAAATTTGTCTTAAGAATTAACATGTGTGGGTCATAATGTGAACATAAAGCTAACAAGTCTAACATCATTTAGTACTCCCTAGAATAGTTCATGGCTAGTGGCCTAGAATAAGACAGAAAGAGAATTAAGCCAATTTACATCAGAACATCTTCACATTCACACGTATTTACACCTAAGAGTATTGGAGCAAGTTTTGAAGTGGCATTTTTAGTCCTTATGTAGGAGTCAATTTTTTTTTTTTTTAAAAAGCACTAAACCTGCACACACAAGGACATTTAATCACAAGATACCAAAGAATAACCATTCAAAATGAGAAAGACCATATGCACATTCGAATAGATGAAAAAATAAAAGAGTCAGAGTTCGACCTTGCATGAAGTAGCGGCTCCTTCTTTACACGGACAGCAACGAGGATCACCACCTGGGGCAGCACCACTTCGTCAGCAGATCAAAACTTTGACAGGGTGCCAAAAGCATCTTCGAGTCGTCGTCGCTGGTAATTGCTGTGGTGGTCGAGGCCTTTATATAGCTGCGAGGGAGATTCCAAGAAGGCAAGGAGATTGATTCGAGGATGAAAATAAGATCAAATCATTCTAACCCAAGAAAGAGGTTACTCAAATTGTTCGATTATGATTTTCGTGAAGGGAGAGAATCTTCATGGTTTAAGGAGATAATCTCGGTTGTTGCTGGGGAAAAAATCAGAATTATTTTTTTTTTTGTTTTTTTCATATTTTGTGAAGATATTGGAATGAGTCGGACTTGGCTTCGATTTGGGTTAGATTTTTTTGTTTTGATTTAAATGGATCATTTTTTTTTGTGGGTTGGATTCTTCCAAGAGATTAGGCCTTTCAATCACATGTGAAATTTGTGGATTATGTTATATTAACACATTACACCAATTCATTTGTCTATGTGCTTCAGAATTAAATTGAAATCAAATTATTATTTATAGGGATCTATACCTTTGATCCCCATATTTATAGATTTTATATTATAGGATGATAGCCTTATCTTTTAAGAAATTCCCCCACAAAGATATTTAGGGGCACATCTTACATTTGAAAGTAAAGATATCTTGTGTCAAAGATTTCTATCTCCTTGATCAACTCCTGAATTTCCTTATTTGTTAATTACTCCCTCTGTTCCACACTTACTGCGACAGTTTGACTTTGCAGCGTGTCGATACAAAGTTTGATACGCATGTAACGACGATCAAACGTAGTTTTTTTTTAAATTTATCGTGAAACATCAATGGTTATGTAACTTACATACTTCAACTTATTACATGTTGTGTGACGATGAGAAGTGATTTAATATAGAAATGAGACTTGTATTCGTGCGTATAGAATAATATAAAATATATACATGCCTCAATAATTATGAGACGGAGGGAGTATCTTATAGCTTTACATGAATAAAAGAAGATAAGTATAATCATTATTTTTGTGGTCATCAGTATGCTCTCGATCTTCTTGGCCAAGTTACTTCAAGTCGGTGATGATGCTCGTATGAACTTATATGTGTGTTAACTTCTTGATAATTTTTTTAAATATCATTATGGTTGATGTTGATGAGACCCTTTTCAAGCTATGTGAATCGAATATTGGAAAAGGCTTTATTTCGCATCGTGGACCGAGCTACTTTAAATCGGACTAAGACTTGTTCATCCGTGGTCGAGTTTAACATAATAGTCATATTCTCTCTTTCAAGTTTTTAGTCGGGTCATTGTAGGTCATCAAAGACGACCTCGCTCATTCTCAAGGTTAGCTCTTTCTTGTGGATCTACATTAGGGTTGATGCCATCCGATTAAACGTGTGACTACTCGATTTAGTTGTCTTATCCTTTTGCCATCATGAGGGTTTGGGAAAGTGATTTTTGTTCTCCTTGTAAACATGCGCTTATAATGGCTTTGTTGATGATGGGTGACTGACGTTCTGAGTGCTCCTTTGACTTGATAGTTGGTGTGCTCGAGATTCGATACGTGTTCTGATCTGGAGCCTCCGTCTATTTCTAATTGGACGTTTTGGAATTGATCTAGGTATTTTGTTTAATCTCATTCTTCTCTCCTATAAATATAGATAGGGATATATCCTTTGTCATTCTCTTTTCTTCTTTTCTCTTGCATTTTGGTCGTTATTTCTTTTTCTCGTCAACTCATTCTCCTTATTCGTAGTTTTGTCTTTGGTCTGAGGTACGGCTTCAGTCATCCTCCATCCTTCAGGGTTTTCCTTTTCCCGTCTTTTTTATCATGGCTTTTGAAAACCCTTGTGGATCATTGGTCGTTTTCTTGAATTTGTTGAGAAGGTCGAACATGGTGTCCCTTCTTCGATCCATTGCGA
>JAOVYX010000218.1:0-13854 GCA_035668315.1 Drosera spatulata | reverse complement strand
GAACTTAAAACACCATAAAAACAACTCCAATCACTTCAAAACACACAAAAACGAATGAAAAGTGGTAAAAACACCAAAACACACCTCATGTAACTTGAAAACGCAAGAAACAATGAAATGAGCCTTGAAATGATCTCAAAAAACTCAAAAACACATGATAAGGCTAAAAAAACACCATATAACAATCTCAAATAATTTGAAAACGTAAGAAACAATGAAAACAGCCATAAAATGACTTTAAAACACTCAAAACAACATGAAAAGTCTAAAAACACCATAAAATAACATCAAATAACTTGAAAACGCTAGAAACTGTAAAAAGAGCTTGAAATGAGCTTAAAACACTCGAAAACACTTGAAAAGGCTAAAAATACCCTAAAACCGACTCAAATAACTTGAAAACAGAAGAAATTATGAAAAGACCCTTGAAGTGAGCTTAAAACACTCCAAAAGACATCCAAAGGCCAAGAACACCATAAAAGCAACTCAAATCACTTCAAAACGCACAAAAACGAATGAAAAGCGGTGAAAACACTATAAAATTGCCTCAAATGACTTGAAAATCCAAGAATCTAACAAAAGAGCCTTGAAATGACCTTAAATCACTCACAATCACATGCAAAGGCTAAAAACACCATAAAAATAACTCAAATAACTAGAAAATACAAGAAACAACGAAAAAAGAATTGAAATCAGTTTAAAACACTCAAAACCAAGAATCTGACAAAACAGCCTTGAAATGACCATAAAACATACAAAAACACATGAAAAAGCTAAAAACACAATAAAACGACCTCAAAGAACTTGAAAACGCAAAAGACTACAAAAATAGCCTTGAAATGACTATAAAACACTCAAAAACACATGAAAAGGCCAAAAACTCTATAAAATAACCTCAAATAACTTGAAAACGCAAGAATCTATTAAAAGAGCTTTAAAATGACCTTTAAAGAATTAAAAACTAATGAAAGGAAAAAAAAACCACAAAACTAGTTTAAATAACTTGAAAATGCACTAATCTATCAAAAGAACCTTGAAATGAGCTTAAAATACTGAAAAACAACTATAAACACCATAAAAACAATTCAAATCTAACCAAAACACACACAAAAAACGAATGAAAATTGGAGAAAACACCATAAAGCATCCTAAAATAACTTGAACATGCACAAAACAACGAAAAAAGCCTTGGAATGACTTTAAAACACTCAAAAACACATGAAAAGGCCAAAAACACCATAAAATAACCTCAAATAACTTGAAAACGCAATAAAGTACGTAAACAACCATGAAATGATCTTAAAACACTCAAAAATAATTGAAAATTCTAAAAACACCATGAAAACATCAAATCTCTTCAGATTACACCAAAACGAATGAAAAGCAGCAACAACACCATAAAACAACCTCGAATAACTTGAAAATGCAAGAATCGTTCAAAAGAGCCATGTAATGAACTTAAAAGACTCAAAAACACATGGAAAGGCTAAAAACACCATAAAAACAACTCAAATAACTTGAAAACACAAGAAACAATAAAAACAGCCTTGAAATGACCTTAAAACACTCAAAAACACCTGAAAAGACAAAAAACACCATAAAACAACCTTAAAAAACATGAAAACGCTAGAAACTAAGCAAAGACCCTTGAAATGAGCTTGAAACACTCAAAAGCACTTGAGAATGTTGAAAACACCATAAAAACAACTCAAATAACTTAAAAAAGCGAGAAACTAGGAAAAGACACTTGAAATGAGCTTAAAACACTCAAAAACACTTCAAAAGGCACCATAAAATCAACTGAAATCCCTTTAAAACACATAAAAACGAGTGAAAAGTTGTAGAAACACATAAAAAAACCCTCAAAAAACTTGAAAATGCAATAATCTTTCAAAAGAGCCTTTAAATGACGTTAAAACACTAAAAAAACCACATTAAAAGGCTAACAATGCCACAAAACAACCTCAAATAACTTAAAAACGCAAGAAACTATGAAAAAAGCCCTTGAAATGAGCTTAAAACACTCAACACCACATGAAAATGCAAAAAACACCACAGAACAACCTCAAATTACCTGCAAAAGAAAGAAACTACGAAAAAAGCGTTTAAATGACTTTAAAACACTCAAAAATACATGTAAATGCTTTAAACACCATATAAACAACACAAATCTCTTAAACATACACAAAAACGAATGAAAAAGTAGTAAAAAAAAAACCCTAAAAGAACCTTAACTAAATTGGAAACACAAGAATATGTAAAAACAGCCTTGAAATTACCTTTTGAAAGGGCTAAAAACACCACAAATCAACCTCAAATAACATGAAAACGCATGAAACTACGAAAAGAGCCTTGAAATGTCTTTAATACATTGAAAAACACATGAAAAGGTTAAAAACACCATAAAATAATCTCAAATAACTTGAATAAGCAAGAATATATCAAAAGAGCCTAGAAATGACCTTAAAACAGTTTAAAAACACCATAAAACAGGCTTAAATAACTTGGAAATGCAAGAATCTACCAAAAGAGCCTTGAAATGAGCTTAAAACACTTTAAAAGGCTAAAAAAACCATAAAAACATCTCAAATCTGTTCATAACACACAAAAATGAAAGAAAAGTGATAAAAACACCATAAAACAATCTCAAATTACTTGAAAATGCAAGAAACAATGAAAAGTGTCGTGAAATGCCCTTAAAACACTCAAAAACACATGAAAAAGGCTTAAAACACCATATAATAACCTTCAATGAGTTGAAAGCGCAAGGAACGAAGAAAATAGCCTTGAAATGATCATAAAACACACAAAAAACACGAAAAGGATAAAAACACCATAAAAAACTCAAATCTCTTCAAAACACACAAAAACGAATGAAAAGTGATAAAAACAACATAAAACAACCTCAAATAAGTTGATATTGCAAGAAAGTATCAAAAAAGCCTTCAAATGATCTTAAATCACCCAAAAACAAATGAAAGGCTAAAAAGACCACAAAACAACCTTAAAATGACCTTAAAACACTCAAAAAAAATGAAAAGGCTAAAAACACCAAAAAAAACAACTCAAATCTCTTCAACACACACAAAAACGTATGAAAAGTAGTAAAACCGCCCTAAAAGAACCTCAACTAAATTGAAAACGCATGAATCTATCAAAACAACCTTGAAATGACCTTAAAAGACACAAAACCACATGAAAGGGCTAAAAACATCACAAAACATACGCAAATAACTTGAAAATGCAAGAAACAATGAAAAGAGCTTTGATATGACTTTAAAAAACTCCAAAACACATGAAAAGAACAAAAACACAATGAAATATCCTCAAATTACTTGAAACGCAAGAATCTCTCCAAAGACCCTTCAAATGAGCTTAAAACACTCTAAAACCCTAGAAAAGGCTAAAAGCACAATGAAAAAATCTCCATTCACTTCAAAACGCACAAAAACGAATGAAAAGTGCTAAAAACACCATGAAAAAACCTCACATAACTTGAAAACTCAAGAAACAATGGAAAGAGCTTTGAAATGATCTCAAAACACTCAAAAACACATGAAAACGCAAAAAACACCATATAACAACCCCAAATCACTTGAAAGCACAAGAAACAACGAAAACAACCTTTATATGACCTTGAAAAACTGAAAAACACATTAAAAGGCTAAAAATAGCATAAAACGACCTCAAATAACTTGAAAAAGCTAGAAATTGTGAAAAGAGCATGGAAATGAGCTTAAAATACTCAAAAACACTTGAAAAAGCTAAAAACACAATAAAAACAACTCAAATATCTTCAACATACAAAAAAACGTATGAAAAGACCCCTGAAATGACCTAAAAACACTCAAAAACACATCAAAAGGCTAAAAATACCATAAAAACAACTCAAATTACTTTAAAACGCAAGAAACAATAAAAATATCCTTGAAATAACCTTAAAACACTCAAAAACACATGAAAAAGTTAAGAACATCATAAAACAACCTCAAATAACTTGAAAACGTTTGAAACTGGGAAAAGACTCAAAAACACTCAAAAACAACTGAAAAGGATTAAAACACCACAAAAACAACTGAAATCTCTTCAACACACACAAAAACGTATGAAAAGGAGTAAAACCACCCTAAAAGAGCCTCAACTAAATTGAAAACGCAGAAAAACAAATGAAAAAAGATAAAAACACTATAAAACAGCTTCAAACAACTTGAAAATCTAGGAATCTATCAAAAGAGCCTTGAAATGACCTTAAATCACTCAAAATCACAAGAAAAGGCTAAAAACGGCACAAAACAACCTCAAATAACTTGAAAATGCAGGAAAGTACGAAAAGAGCCTTGAAATGAGCTTAAAACTCTCAAAACCACATGAAAAGGGTAAAAACACAACAAAACAACCTCAAATAAGTTGAAAATGCAAGAAACTATGAAAAAAGCCATGAAATGACTTTAAACCACTCAAAAACAGATATAAAGGATTAAAACAGCTTAAAAATAACTCAAATCTCTTCAACATACACAAAAATATATGAAAAGTGGTAAAAGCACCTTAAAAGAACATCAACTAAATTGAAAACGCAAGAATCTATCAAAATAACTGTGAAATGTCCTTAAAACACTCAAAAATACATTAAAGGGCAAAAAAAAACCACAAAACATCCTCATATAACTTGAAAACGCAAGAAACAACGAAGAGAGCCTTGAAATGACTATAACACACTCAAAAAATACATGAAAAGGCCAAAAACACCACGAAATAAAATCAAAAAATTGGAAAATGTAAGAATCTATCAAAAGAGCCTTCAACTGAGCTTAAAACACTCTTAAACACTTGAAAAGACTAAAAACACCATACGAACAACTCCATTCACCTCAAAACGCACAAAAACAAATGAAAAGTGAGAAAAACACCATGAAACAACCTCAAATAAGTTGAACGCTCAAGAAACAACAAAAAGTGTCTGGAAATGACCTCATAACACTCAAAAGCACATGAAAAGGCTAAAAACACCATATAACAACCTCAAATAACTTGAAAACACAAGAAACAACGAAAACAGCCTTTAAAAAACCTTAAAACACTAAAAAACACATGCGAAGGCTAAAACAACCTCAAATATCTTGAAAATTGTGAAAAAAGAATTGAAAAGAGCTTTAAAACCTTCTAAAAAAAACACTTGAAAGGACTAAAAACACCATAAAAATTACTCAAATAACTTGAAAACAGCAGAAACTATGAAAAGACCGTTGAAATGACTTAAAAAACTCAAAAACACATCAAAAGGCTAAAAACACCACAAAAACAACACAAATCTCTTAAAAACGCACAAAAACAAACGAAAAGCGGTAAAAACATTGTAAAACAATCTCGAATAACTTGAAAATCCAAGAATCTATCAAATGACTTTAAATGACCTTATATGACTCAAATCCACATGGAAGCGCTAAAAACACAACAAAACAACCTCAAATAAGTTGAAAATGCAAGAAACTATGAAAAAAACGTTGAAA
Source organism: Drosera spatulata (assembly GCA_035668315.1). Classification (NCBI taxonomy): domain Eukaryota; kingdom Viridiplantae; phylum Streptophyta; class Magnoliopsida; order Caryophyllales; family Droseraceae; genus Drosera; species Drosera spatulata. The sequence continues at coordinate 8,344 of JAOVYX010000218.1, read as the reverse complement.
TGACTTCGGAACACTCAAAACCACATGTAAAGGATTAAAACACCATAAAAACCACTCAAATCTCTTCAACATACACAAAAAACGTATGAAAAGTAGTAAAAGCACCTTAAAAGAACATCAACTAAATTAAAAACGCAAGAATCTATCAAAACAACCTTGAAATGACCTTAAAACACTGAAAACCACATGGAAGGGCTAAAAACACCACAAAACATCCTCACATAACTTGAAAAGCAAAAAACAATGAAAAGAGCCTTGAAATGACTTTTAAAAACTCAAAACCTCATGAAAAGGCTAATAACTTGAAAACGCAAGAATCTATCACAAGGGCCTTCAAATGAGCTTAAAAGACTAAAAAACATTTGAAAAAAAGGCTAAAAACACCATAAGAATAACTCAATTCACTTCAAAACACACAAAAACAAATGAAAACTGGTAAAAACACCATAAAACAACCTCAAATAACTTGAAAACTCGAGAAACAACAAAAAAAATTTGAAATGACCTCAAAACACTCAAAACCTCATGAAACGGCAAAAAACATCATACACCAACCTCAAATAACTTGAAAACACATTAAACAACGAAAACAGCATTTAAATGACTTTAAAACACTCAAAAACTAATGAAAAGGAAACAACCTCAAATAACGTGAAAATTTTGAAAAAAGCATTGAAATTAGCTTAAAACACTCAAAAACAGTTGATAACGAAAAAAACACCATAGAAACAACTCAAATAACTTGAAAACACAATTAACTATGAAAAGACCCTTGAAATGAGTTTAGAACACTCAAAAACACATGAAAGGGCTGAAAACACCACAAAAACGACTCGAATCTCTTAAAAAAGAACAAAAACGAAAGAAACGTGGTAAAAACAATATAAGCAGCCTCAAATAACTTGAAAATCAAAGAATCTATCATAAGAGCCTTCAAATGACCTTAAATCACTCAAAACCACATGAAAAGGCCAAAAGCACCACAAAACACCCTCAAATAACTTGAAAATGCATGAAATTATGAGAAAAGCCTTGAAATGACTTTCAAACACTCAAAAACACATGTTAAGGATTAAAACACCATAAAAACAACTCAAATCTCTTCAACATAAATAAAAACGTATGAAAAGTAGTAAAAACACTTTAAAAGAACCTCAACTAAATTGAAAACGCAAGAATTTATCAAAACAACCTTGAAATGACCTTAAAAAACTCAAAACCACATGAAAGGGCTAAAAACACCACAAAATATCCTCAAATAACTTGAAAACGCAAGAAATAACGAAAAGAGCCTTTAAATGACTTTAATACACTCGAACACACATGAAAAGGCGAAAACCACTATAAAATAAGCTCAAATAACTCGAAAACGCAAAAATCTATCAAAAAAAGCCATGAAATGACATTAAAGGACATAATAACACATGAAAAGGATAAAAACACCATAAAATTGGCTTAAAAACCTTCAAACACAAGAGTATAACAAAAGTGCCTTCAAATGAACTTAAAACACCATAAAAACAACTCCAATCACTTCAAAACACACAAAAATGAATGAAAAGTGGTAAAAACACCAAAACACACCTCAAGTAACTTGAAAACGCAAGAAACAACGAAATGAGCCTTGAAATGACCTCAAAAACCTCAAAAACACATGATAAGGCTAAAAACACCATACAACAATCTCAAATAAATTGAAAACTCAAGAAACAACAAAAACAGCCTTAAAATGACCTTAAAACACTCAAAAACACATGAAATGTCTAAAAACAATATAAAATAACATCAAATAACTTGAAATGAGTTTGAAATGAGCTTAAAACACTCGAAAACACTTAAAAAGGCTAAAAATACCACAAAACCGACTTAAATAACTTGAAAACAGAAGAAATTATGAAAAGACCTTTGAAGTGAGCTTAAACACTCCAAAAGACATCCAAAGGCCAAAAATACCATAAAAGCAACTCAAATCACTTCAAAACGCACAAAAAAGAATGAAAAGTGGTGAAAACACTATAAAATGGCCTCAAATGACTTGAAAATCCAAGAATCTAACAAAAGATCCTTGAAATGACCTTAAATCACTCACAACCACATGTAAAGGCTAAAAACACCATAAAAATAACTCAAACAACTAGAAAATACTAGAAACAACGAAAAGAGAATTGAAATCAGTTTCAAACACTCAAAACCAAGAATCTGACAAAACAGCCTTGAAATGACCTTAAAACATACAAAGACACATGAAAAGGCTAAAAACACAATAAAACGACCTCAAAGAACTTGAAAACGCAAAAGACTACAAAAATAGCCTTGAAATGACTCTAAAACACTAAAAAACACATGAAAAGGCAAAAAACTCTATAAAATAACCTCAAATAACTTGAAAACGCAAGAATCTATTAAAAGAGCTTTGAAATGACCTTTAAACAATTAAAAACTAATGAAAGGCAAAAAAACACCACAAAACTAGTTTACATAACTTGAAAATGCACGAATCTATCAAAAGAACCTTGAAATGAGCTAAAAACACTCAAAAACAACTATAAACACCATAAAAACAATTCAAATCTAACCAAAACACACAAAAAAAAAAAGAATGAAAATTGGAGAAAACACCATAAAATATCCTAAAATAACTTGAACATGCACATAACAACGAAAAGAGCCTTGGAATGACCTTAAAACACTCAAAAATATATGAAAAGGCCAAATACACCATAAAATAACCTCAAATAACTTGAAAACACAATAAACTACGAAAACAACCATGAAATGATCTTAAAACACTCAAAAATAATTGAAAATGCTAAAAACACCATAAAAACCTCAAATCTCTTCAGATTACACCAAAACGAATGAAAAGCAGTAACAACACCATAAAACAACCTCGAATAACTTGAAAATGCAAGAATCGTTTAAAAGAGCCATGTGATGAACTTAAAACTCTATAAAAATAACCTCAAATAACTTGAAAACACAAGAATCTATCAAAAGAACCTTGAAATGAGCTTAAAACACTCAAAAACAACTGTAAACACCATAAAAACAATTCACATCTAACCAAAACACACAAAAAAACGAATGAAAATTAGAGAAAACACCATAAAACATCCTAAAATAACTTGAACATGCACAAAACAACGAAAAGAGCCTTGGAATGACCTTAAAACACATGAAAAGGCCAAATACACCATAAAATAACCTCAAATAACTTGTAAACGTAATAAACTACGAAAGCAACCATGAAATGATCTTAAAACACTCAAAAATAATTGAAAAATGCTAAAAACACCATAAAAACCTCAAATCTCTTCAGATTACGCAAAAACGAATGAAAAGTAGTAACAACACCATAAAACAACCTCGAATAACTTGAAAATGCCAGAATCGTTCAAAAGAGCCATGCGATGAACTTAAAACACTCAAAAACACATGAAAAGGCTAAAAACACCATAAAAACAACTCAAATAACTTGAAAACACAAGAGACAATGAAAACATCCTTGAAATGACTATAAAACACTCAAAAACACCTGAAAAGACAAAAAAACACCATAAAACAACCTTAAAAACCATGAAAACGCTAGAAACTAAGAAAAGACCCTTGAAATGAGCTTGAAACACTCAAAAGCACTTGAAAATGTTAAAAACACCATAAAAACAACTCAAATAACTTGGAAACGCGAGAAACTATGAAAAGACACTTGAAATGAGCTTAAAACGCTCAAAAACACTTCAAAAGGCACCATAAAATCAACTGAAATCTCTTTAAAACATAAAAAAATGAGTGAAAAGTGGTAGAAACAATAAAAAAAACCCTCAAAAGACTTGAAAATGTAATAATCTTTCAAAAGAGCCTTTAAATGACGTTAAAAACACTATAAAAAAAACCCAGACTAAAAATGCCACAAAACAACCTCAAATAACTTGAAAACGCAAGAAACTATGAAAAAAGCCCTTGAAATGAGCTTAAAACACTCAACACCCCATGAAAAGGCTAAAAACACCACGAAACAACCTCAAATTACCTGCAAAAGCAAGAAACTACGAAAAAAGCCTTTAAATGACTTTTAAACACTCAAAAAGACATCTAAAGGCTTTAAACACCATAAAAACAACTCAAATCTCTTAAAACATACACAAAAATGAACAAAAAAGTAGTAAAAAAAATCCTAAAAGAACCTCAACTAAATTGAAAACGCAAGAGTATATCAAAACAGCCTTCAAATTACCTTAAAACACTCAAAATAATATGAAAGGGCTAAAAACACCATAAAACAACCTCAAATAACATGAAAACACACGAAACGGTGGAAAAAGCCTTGAAATGACTTTAATACGCTGAAAAACACATGAAAACGCCAAAAACACCATAAAATAACCTCAAATAACTTGAATACGTAAGAATATATCAAAAGAGCCTAGAAATGACCTCAAAATAGTTAAAAACACCATAAAACAAGCTTAAATAACTTGGAAATGTAACAATCTATCAAAAGAGCCTTGAAATGTGCTTAAAACACTTTAAAAGGCTAAAAAAACCATAAAAACATCTCAAATCTCTTTATAACACACAAAAATGAATGAAAAGTGATAAAAACACCTTAAAACAACCTCAAATTACTTGAAAATGCAAGAAACAATAAAAAGTGCCTTGAAATGCCCTTAAAACACTCAAAAACACATGAAAAAGGCTAAAAGCACCATATAACAACCTCAAATGACTTGAAAACCAAGAAACAAAGAAAATAGCCTTGAAATTATAGTAAAACACTCAAAAAACTTGAAAAAGCTAAAAACATCATAAAAACCTCAAATCTCTTCAAAACACACAAAAAAGAATGAAAAGTGGTGAAAACAACATAAAACAACCTCAAATAAGTTGAAAATGCAAGAAAAATATCAAAACAGCCTTCAAATGACGTTAAATCACTCAAAAACACATAAAAAGCAAAACACCGCAAAACATCCTCAAATAAAATGAAAATGCATGAAACTATGAAAAGGTTAAAGACACCGCAAAACAAATGAAACAACGAAAACAGCCTTAAAATGACCTTAAAGCACTCAAAAAGAAATAAAAAGGCCAAAAACACCATAAACATAACTCAAATCTCTTCAACACACACAAAAACGTATGAAAAGTAGTAAAACTGCCCTAAAAGAACCTCAACTAGATTGAAAACACATGAATATATCAAAACAACTTTGAAATGACCTTAAAAGACTCAAAACCACAAAAAAGGGCCAAAAACACCACAAAACATCCTCAAATAACTTGAAATTTCGAAAACTAATGAAAAGAGCCTTAAAATGACTTTAAAACACTCAATAACACATGACAAGGCCAAAAACACCATGAAATAACCTCAAATAACTTAAAACGCAAGAATCTATCAAAAGAGACTTCAAATGAGCTTAAAACACTCTAAAACACTTGAAAAGGCTAAAAGCACCATTAAAAAATTTCCATTCACTTCAAAACGCACAAAAACGAATGAAAAGTGGTAAAAACACCATAAAACAACCTCGAATAACTTGAAAACTCAAGAAACAATGAAAAAAGCCTTGAAATGACCTCAAAACACTAAAAAACACATGAAAAGGCTAAAAACACCATATAACAACATCAAATAACTTGAAAACATAAGAATCAATAAAAATAGCCTTGAAATGACCTTAAAACACTCAAAAACACATGAAAAGGCTAAAAAAAACCATAAAACAAGCTCAACTAACTTGAAAACGCTAGAAACTGTGAAAAGACTCAAAAACACTCAAAAACAATTGAAGAGGATTAAAACACCATAAAAACAACTCAAATCTCTTCAACATACACAAAAATTTATGAAAAGTAGTAAAAGCACCCTAAAAGAAACTCAACTAAATTGAAAATGCACAAAAAATAACGAAAAATGGTAAACACACTACAAAAACAGCTTGAAATAACTTGAAAATACAGGAATCTATCAAAACGGCCTTGAAATGACCTTAAATCACTCAAAACCACATCAATAGGCTAAAAACAGCACAAAATAACCTCAAATAACTTGAAAATACAAAAAACTACGAAAAGAGTATTGAAATGAGGTTAAACACTCAAAACGACATGAAAAGGATAAAAACACAACAAAACAACCTCAAATAACTTGAAAATACAAGAAACTATGAAAAAAAGCCTTGGAATGACTTCAAAACACTCGAAAACACATGTAAAGGATTGAAACAGCATAAAAATAACTCAAATCTCTTCAACATACACAACAACATATGAAAAGTACTAAAAGCACCTTAAAAGAACATCAACTAAATTGAAAACGTAAGAATCAATCAAAACAACCGTGAAATGATCATAAAACACTCAAAACCACATGTCAGGGCTAAAAAATACGGAAAACATCCACAAATAACATGAAAACGTAAGAAACGACAAAGAGAGCCTTGAAATGACTTTAACACACTCAAACACACATGAAAAGGCCAAAAACACCATGAACTAAAATGAAATAACTTGAAAAATGTAGGAATCTATCAAAATAGCCTTCAACTAAGCTCAGATTATTCTAAAACACTTGAAAAGGTTAAAAACACCATAAGAACAACTCCATTCACCTCAAAACGCACAAAAACGAATGAAAAATGGTAAAAACAACATTAAACAACCGCAAAGAAGTTGAAAACTCAAGAAACAACGAATATAGCCTTTAAATAACCTTAAAAAGCTCAAAAACACATGCGAAGGCTAAAAACACCATAAAACAACCTCAAATATCTTGAAAATTTTGAAAAGAGCATAAAAACCTAAAAAATAGCACTTGAAAAGGCTAAAAACAGCATAAAAATAACTGAAATAACTTCAAAACACAAGAAACTATGAAAAGACCATTAAAATGACCTAAAACAATCAAAAACACATCAAAAGGCTAAAAACACCATAAAAACAACCCAAATCTCTTCAAAACAAATGAAAAATGGTAAAAACACTATAAAATAGCCTCGAATAACTTGAAAATCCAAGAATCAATCAAAAGAACCTTGAAATAACTTTAAATCGCTCAAATCCACATCAATAGGCTAAAAGCACCATAAAAAAACCTCCAAAAACTTGAAAATGAAAGAAACTACGAAAAGAGCCTTCAAATGAGTTTAAAACACTCAAAATCACATGAAAAGGCTAAAAACATAACAACACAACCTCAAATAACCTGAAAATGCAAAACCATGAAATCTATCAAAACAACCATGAAAGACCTTAAAACACCCAAAACAACATGAAAGGGTTAAAAACACCACAAAACATCCTCAAATAACTTGAAAAACCATGAAACAATGAAAAGAGCCATGAAATGACAATAAAAAACTCAAAAACACATTAAAAGGCCAAAAACCCCATGAAATAACCTCAAATAACTTGAAAACACAAGAATATATCAAAAGAGTCTTCAAATGAGTTTAGAACACTCTAAAACACTTGAAAAGGCTAAAAACACTGTAAGAACAACTCCATTCACTTTAAAACGCACAAAAACAAATGAGATGTGGTAAAAATACCATAAAACAACCTCAAATAACTTGAAAACTAAAGAAACAAGGAAAAGAGCCTTGAAATGAACTCGAAACACTCAAAAACACATGAAAAGGCCAAAAACACCATATAACAACCTCAAATAACTTGAAAACACAAGACACAACTAAAACAGCCTTTAAATGACATTGAAACACTGAAAAACACACGAAAAGGTTAAAATCATCATAAAACAACCTCAAATGACTTGAAAACGCTAGAAATTGTGAAAAGGGCATTGAAATGAGCTGAAAACTGTCAAAAACCTTGAGAAGGCTAAAAATACGATAAAAACAACTCAAATAATTTGAAAGCACAAGAAACCTTGAAAAGACCCTTGAAATGAGCTTAAAACACTAAAAAAAAACACATCAAAAGGCTAAAAACACCATAAAAACAACTCAAATCTTTTCCAATCGCACAAAAACGAATTAAAAGTGGTAAAAATGCTATAAAACAGCCTCAAATAACTTGAAAATCCAAGAATCTTTCAAAATAGCATTGAAATGATATTAAATCACTCAAACCCACATGAAAAGTCTAAAAACAACACAAAACAACCTCAAATAACTTGAAAATGCAAGAAACTACGAAAAGAACCTTAAAAATGAGCTTAAAACACTCAAAACCACATGAAAAGGCTAAAAACACAACAAAAAAACCTCAAATAAATTGAAACTGCAAGAAACTATGAAAAAAGTCTTGAAATGACTTTAAAACACTCAAAAACACATGCAAAGGATTAAAACACCATAAAAACAACTCAAATCTCTTAAAC
>JAOVYX010000217.1:0-13857 GCA_035668315.1 Drosera spatulata | reverse complement strand
ATTTTGATGTGAAAGTTAATTCCCAACGGCTTTTTTCAAGAAAAATGACCAAAATATCCCTTCCAACAACTATATAACCGTTATATTTAGGGGCATATATGTCCATTAAATGTAGTCATGCTATTTTATAAATAAAGTTTCATCCAATCAATAACAACTACATATTCCAAGCAAATCATTCATTGTCTACTTCATATTCATCAAAGAAAATCTCATTTCTTCATTACTTCCGTCTTAATCTTGAAGTTCACAAAATACATCTCATTTACTTGTGATCAAGAAGTCTTGAAGTTGTGCCATCAAACCAGATTGGAGAAGTGTCAAAACTTAACTCTTGAAGGATCCAAAATCCAATAACCGACACAGGGGATTTGGTGTTTAGTAAGATCTTTGTTTCATTGTTTGAATACTTTTTTACGTAAAATTTAGACCATGGCATCTTCATCGCATCTTTTTGATGATGACCGACATGTTTTTTACACCTTAGATAATGAGAAGAGATTTATCCCCGAGGACTTGGATGTCCAATCCACGGTTCCACCCCCTATTGATCCGGAATCCTAACCTTCGGAAGAAACGAAAGGGTCTAATACACCTAGTATTTTTACGGAAAGGAAACAATCCTAATGTTGGTTATATTTTGATAAGATTTTAAAAGATGATAGGTTGTGGAAGGATAAATGTAAAAATCATGGTAAGATATTCACCGCGAATAAAGATAACAGTCACTTAAATACACATTGGCCGAATTGTCCCGCTAGTAAAGTTAATGTTGAGAAAGATCAATTACAATTGAATAAATAAGGTGGTTTATGAAATTATGATAAAAAAAAAATAACGTGAGTATTTGACGGAGTTTATTGTTCATAATGAATTACCTTGGAGTTTTGCCGATAATCCAAAATTTATTAGATATGTACAAAACGGATTACAACCACTTTACGAACGAAATCATAGGAACACTATTAGAAGTGATGTATTGCGCCTTTACGTGAAAGAGAGGAAGGTTTTGATTAAGTTTTTTGAAGCATTCGAAGGTAGTATTTCATTGATTTGTATCTGTTTATGTTTATGAGTTTATTCCCTCTACTTCGAAGACTTGTATCTAAGTTTGTTTGGATATTTCAGATGTTATATTGTTGTTTGGATATTTGGATATTTCAGATATTATTTGGATATTTGGATACTTGGGATATTGTTTGACGTATTTGATTCGATGTTTAAACATTTTTCATGATTTTGGAGTAAGGGTTGTGTCAAGTATCAATATATATGGCAAAACGCAGGTTGAAGGTTTTGGTACTCTATGAAGCACGTTCTGTTTTTTGTCTACAAACCAAAAAACCGTAATCGATTCCTGAAAAACGACAATATTTTTTTACTCTAAAAAAAATTGAGAGCAGTACTTTTCATATTCACAAAAAACGTTAACAGTTTCTATAAGAACGTCAACGGTTTTAGACAACCGTCATCGATTTTAGGAAAAACGTTAACGATTTGTCCAAACTTTGAGTATATAAACACTGGACAAAAATAACCAAATGAACACATAGAAAACACTAAACGTCACCGATTTTCTCTATATATTTCATATTCTCTATATTTTTCATTGGCCGGGCTAAAATCCATCCGACGGGCCGTCCGTCCACCGGGTCGGATCACATCCGGATCATGGTCAGATCGGACCGGGTCGGACAAGCCAAGTCTAAAACCGGTATTCAATCCGGTCCTTGTCCATGGACCGGGCTTCAAAAAACCCGTCTGACAACCACTGGGCCGGACTAGGCCCAGATCACATACGGACGGATCGGACCGGACGGGCCAGACCGGGCCGTATTTTGACAACACTAAGCTCAATATTGTATTGAAAGGGGGTTGAGCTCACAATCCCTTCCAACCATCCATTATTTTCGTGTATTTCAAAGTAACATCAGCTGATCATTGTGGTGGGAGTGAGATATGTAGTGATGTTTCAACTAATTATTGAACCATAGGTAATTCATTTGCAACATCAACATGGCCAACCGTTCAAGTTGTCTTTGACTATGGCACTGTCATGACATAATCGAATATGCCCCGTCTAAATAATCATCACACATGAGTAAACCTACAAGATTACTTCACTGCATCATAATTTAGTAGTCACCTCTTTAATCATAGGCGTGTTTACACTGAATTTCAGTAATCACGATTCGGGGTCAGGGTTTAACGGGGATTAAGGTAGTCCAATTAGGTAAGTTCCATGTTGAAAAGTTGAAAATATAGTGTCCTATGTCCTTGACAGTACTATCAAATATAATCTGCGCAATTCCTATTACATATTTATGTGTGTCGAAATTGTCAAATGTCAACAGGCATGACATGTAAAAGTTTATTGTATTAAGCATTATTAATCATATAAGACCTAAAATCTTGTTAGTATTACCTTCACCAGCAAATTACTAGTTGTCAAACTTTTGACTTTGCAAGTTTCACCTTCCCTCGTTAACTACCAAGATTTTTATTGTGAATTTTCATCCACAAATTCTCAAATCTCAATGCGCAATTTGGGGTGCATTTGGCATAAACTGTGTCAATTTTATATTCCAAATGAGGCTAAAGGGAAAAATAAATTATAGCTAAAGAAGGCATCCAAGATGTCTTCCATGAAGACCGTCATGTAATAGGTATGAATCAAACTCCTCCGAGTCGCCTGTCATAATCCTAATGAGTGAAGTATTATTTTGATATGATAGCACATTACCAAATAATGATATAGTGACTGACCTTTGATATGTCAAAATAATCATAGCAAGATCTGAAGTTGTCATCTGAGTCATGGCATTGTTAAAATGCTCAAGGTTCCATTTGTTAGAATGTAGAAGTAGCTGACAGCCGCACGATTGGTTGGTGTAGTACATGAACAAGAGACTAGTACAGTAGTACATGAGGCACGCCAAACTTCCTTATTGCTATAGAGAGCCAATGACGCTCATATATAGCAGCTGATAGTTACATTCATCAAAGCCAATTAACTAGTTGGATAGTATCTTCATACTAAGGGACTTGTTGAGCCATGCCTTCCATTTTCCATTGATCCCTTTCTTTTTAGTCATCTCTGATCTTCCCTCAGTCACGCTCGGCTGCACCGCCTTCTTGCACATGATGAAGTTCCTTGCCCCGCTCGATCCTATCGTGTCCCACGTATTCAAAGCTACAAAATGCATCTCAATATGACCAGGTCAACCAAATACTTACTGGTTAATTATATTAGTGACGATCACTTTTTGGACAATTGCTTAGAAAGTGAAAATCTATTTTCCTTTGAATATGAAAATAACACAACAGGAAAGGGGCTCTCAAGATAGTATCTAACAACAGAAATCCGGTATCTTATTGATCTTATAAACACATACCATCAGCGCCAGCATTGGCGGTGTAAAGGAGGAAATTCTCCAGAGAATAGCGCAGTATAGGAAGCCGGCCTTCACGAGCATATTGCTTCAAACATGCATCAATCACGCCTCCAACATGATCATCATCATTGACCAAGAATCTCAGAGGACCAGCGCTACCTAGGACATTAACACAGATCAGGAACCGCTTGCTCTTGACCTTTGCCTTCTGATCCTTGTAGCCATTGTCCTCCTTCTTCAGCTTCATCTTCTCAGATATGTTCTTCTTCAATGCCAACGCCACCATCTCGATATTTAACAAGAAGTTATGAGCTATTCCAACAAACAAAAATTACGCGTAGCTAAAGATACGTAAACGTTTGTCTCTACGGATCAAGGCCGAGACAACGATAATGCCAGGCCTCTTTGCTCGAACAGAACGAGGAGGATATCATATGCGTGCCAAACAAAAAGATCAAAAAATCATCGAAGTTGAGATGATTCAAATGGAGGATAAGAATTTTGTGATTGAACTAATACTATCTAATCAGACACGATAATTAATGTGTGTGTTGAAATAATAAGGAATGATAATTTTGTCTTTGTGAGTGCGTGGGATAAAGGAGTGAGGAAAAAAAAGAACTGATAATGGATGGATTGATGTAATATAAAGTAGGAATACTTTGATATTTTTATAAAAAAAATTGATAAATAAAAATAAAATTACAACTTAAATGAGACGAGTAATTGATCAGAGTAAAGGGAGATGGGGAAGTGCCGAGAACAAAGTGATGTGAGTAATTTTATAAGAGAGTTTGTGAACAAGTTGGGTCAGTTAAGGTTTGAGGGTAGTTGTTTTGTGGGGATGAATCATGAAGTGTGGGAATCATGTCTAGCGCAGCTCATATCATGAATCTGCGTATCTGTATATCAAATTTTGTACAGATTTAATTGCCATTTCAACAATGATTAGATTGTAGTTGACCAATGGAGTACGACAAGCTGCCGTAGTACTAGTTTGTTCTACTATTATTGACAAAATAATTAAGCTGCTAACTTGTAGGAGTATGTCATTTTAGTGGACTACTAGTACTACACCGCCGTGCTTTTAGTTTCCTAGTTGACAAACTAATGGAACGAACTTGTTCTATGCTTTCAAGCCTTTTCAGATGGTTCAGCTCTACCAGTGCCTTTTTAACAATAACAAGGGGATCTTGTAATCCTCATAAATTTAAAATATAACAATTATTTTTAAAAATCTAAAATTTAAAATCAACTCCATTTAAAAAAAAATCAATCAATTAGAATAATCATTTACAACCAGTTTGGTTTCTTTGCTATTTCAACCACTCCTTGTTTCATAATATTGACAACGATTTGATCTGACACACGAATTTATATATGTGTTGAATTTGTATGAATTTTGGTGAAGGAAGAATATTTTTTTATGATAGTGAGGTTTAATATAGCAATTACGAGAGGAGATAGTGGATGTACTGTGTAACAGATGATAATTGTTTTAGTATTTTTTATGTGAAAAGGTTAATAGTAAATATGATACGTTGTACTCCCTCCGTCCTACAAAGGATGCAACGGATTGACTTGACACGCGTTCAACGACATTCAAACGTAATGTTTTGTAAATTTATTGTGAAACATCAATGATTGTGTAAGTTACGTACATCAACCTAATATATGTTGTAGGACGATCAGACGTGATTTGATATGAAAACGAGATTTGTATTCATACGTATAAAATAATGCAGAATACGTATGTGTTGCATCTTTTGTGAAACGAAAGAAATATATATTTCAAGATGATCCAAATAAATAAATTTTATTTATATTATAAAATGGAGGGAGGATAATAATTCTGTAGTTGACCCAATAGCGTACGACAAGTGGGCAAGGGAGTACTACTAGTTTGTTTAATTATTGACAAATTAATCAAGCTGCCAACTTACCGTAATAGTAACTGTAGTATGACATTTTAGTAGACCAAGTACAACACCATTTTTCTCGTTTCCTAGTTGACAAACTAATCGATACCGCTCTATGTATACATTCCTTTTCGGATGGTTCAGGTCTCCCAGGCTTCTTTTACAAAACTCGTACTGTTGGGGTAATATTTGGTTTTGGTCAACCCTTGTCTGGGTTTGAGATGTTTTCCTTCGTCGGGGTTCTCCTGACCTTCATGGCAGTTTGATATTTTTATTTAAAATTAAAAAAAATCAAAATCAATAATAAAAAACAAAAAAACAAATTGTGAAAAATGAAATCATTTTACAAAATATTTATTTTTTTTGTTTTTTGTTTTTTATCCCTGTTTCATCCATTTAAAAAAATACTCTCTTCATCCCACAATTATTGTAATACATTGACGGGTCACGCGTGTCGATAGCGAAATTTGATACCGTGCAACGACAATCAAACATAGTTTTTTGTAAATTTATTATGAAACATCAATGATTGTATAAGTTATGTACTTTAACCTAATACATGTCGGAAAAATCAAACGTGATTTGATATGAAAATAAGACTTGTATTCATGAGTATAGAATAATACAAAATACGTATGTGTTGTAAGAATTATGGGACATAAGTAATAAAAAACGAGAAACAAATATAAAAATGATATTAAACACTTTTGTTTTATCAATAATAAAACAAAAAAATAGAAATAAAAAATAGGAATCATAACAAACACACCTTAACTATAGTTTGGATTGATTGTTTAAGGTCTTGATTTGTCACTTAAATTGTACAATATTAACACGACCAAAAAAACCAATGATGAACAGGAGCCTTAGAAATGTTTCAGTTAATAATTTAATCAGAAACCTTGCAACATACGAAAATACCTAAATTATCGTTATCCATACTCTTATTATCATTGTCAGCGTCATGTCACGTGAGATTTGAGAGCCACACATTATCCACCACCAAAACTCCCCGCTTTGTGCTTCTCATCACCATAAAAAAAAAAAAACAAAAAGAAGCACCGACACGAAACTACATTAACACACCTCATTGCATCAACCACCTGCTTTTCCCAAACCCCCTCAAATCATCGCCATTGCCATACATACATCTTCGATAACACTCGAAGCAACAAAAACATCATTATCATCACCATAATCGAAGACGACGATTGAGATCTCAACACAGATCGGCGCCGTTCATTTTCAACACGCTCATTCTTTGACCTGATTCCTCTAGGGTTCCGGTTTCGGTTTCTGTTTCGCATTGTTTCGATCCGGTGATTGCAGTGCAGATCAGATTTCGCGGTTCGTTTTTTGTTCCGTTTTGTTGATCGTGAGAGTGAGAGGAGGAAACAATGGTGAATTCTGGGCCTCTAACGGCCGGACAGGTTCGGATTATTCATTTGTTTTTAGCGATTCGATGCGGTTGGATTGTGATGAGTTTTTTTTTTTTTTTTTGAGGAAATGATTTGTGTTGGTTTGTGGAGAAGCATTGTGTGGATAGGTTGTAAATTTGTGTTCTATCTAATCACCTGATATAGTTGGATAATGTCTCAACGATTCACTGAGAGTTTTCTATTAAAAATCGAATTAGACAATGTTTTCATGCTGAATGTGTGTCGAGATTTGCAGCTAGTTTTCTACATAAAGCATGACTAGTTGGAATGGTGCTGGTAAAGATACAATTAGATGTTTATAATGGTTAATTATGGAAGTAACAGGCCTTAGATATATGAATGTTCCAAGTTTCACCTAGAGGAAATGCCAGTGCACCGACACATATGAGAGATGGTTTATTGTTAACAGAGAGCATCTGTTTGACATCCAAATTTTTCTTGTAACGTCTTTGAAGCAAATGCTGCTAGCAGTAGTGCTTCCGCTGTTGCCAATATCAGTTTTGCTGTTGCCAGTAGCGCTATTGTCAATATCACTTTCTTTAATGGCGCTTTCTTGTTTGACGTTAGGAAAATTTTTCGATGCCAAATAACGGTTACCGTCATTGTCCATAGCACATCTAGACTCGAGACACTACATGATTACATGATTGCCGTCAATCTTAGTCAAAAAGATTTCTGATAGCCGTTGATCTTTTGTCCCTATTGGCTTTTCTTGATTATGCTAGTTTTGTTTTATTTCATTGTTAACTGCGAATATGCGTTGCATCTTTTCTTTTGTTTGTTCATTAAAATTTGAATATGCATTAACTAAATGATTTTGACATATATTACACAGGTTTCCTTTCTACTAGGATTTGTCCCGATTTTGGTGTCATGGATCTATTCTGAGTTGTTGGAATACAGAAAATACTCATCCCATTCAAAAGTGTAAGTGCTCATTCCTCGAAGAACCGTGATATTTCAAGTTGGCATCATTTATCAGAATTGCTAGAGGTGTTTGTTTTTTCTTTTTCTTTTTTTTTGGTGGTGTTTTCGCAGTTTCTGGTCGTTTCTTACCTCAGATTTTGGTGCGACATGGGAGACCATGTCAACCTATCTGCAACCATATTACTTTTTGATCATTTTTTCCTGTTTGTATTTCCTTGCTCGCAGCAGCCATTCAGATGGTAACCTTGTCGAGCTTGAGAATGAGGTGGGCAAGGAAGAAGATAGAGAAGTATTGCTGGAAGGACTTCCAACATCTGTATCAGTCAAAATACATACTCCTTCTGTGAAGTCAAACCTTTTGAGGTACTTCCATTTTTATTTTTTTTCCCCTCATGCCTGTTATCCTGTTGATTTATCTTCATTTCTTGTGTTAGATTTGTGTCGATGGATGAGAGTTTCTTGTTGGAGAATCGAGCGACTTTAAGAGCTATGTAAGCGGTTAACTTATATTGTTCTCTCTTTTTATGCTTGAAGGCTCTTCAACATATATAACTATATACTCACTGCTGACATTATTTTAATTCTTTACGTAGGGTGGAATTTGGGGTGATTCTGATGTACTTTTATGTTTGTGACCGTACAGAGCTGTTCGCAGAGTCCACTAAGGTGGGTCAATTTCTATGCTAGGTAACTACATCTAATTGCATAATGTTTCATGATCTTTTAAGCACATGGGTTACAATAGGTGGCTTGGAGCTAAATGAAATATATCAACTCTACTACAATGCTAAGTTTTCTCCATTTTATTCTTTCAACTTGTGTTGGGGAAAAAGGTAGGAGCCAGGCTCGCACTTCTCTCTCCCTTTCTTTCTTTCTTTTTTTCTCTCTCCTTTTTTTTCCTGCAAGAATTGTGACTTATGCCTACTTTGATTCTTCTTCCTTTTTTTTTTTTGGGTTAAACGAAAGATGATGTTTAGTTATTAAACAAGTCATGATTAGCGAGCTTGGTTGGCATTAAGCTTTTAAATGACAGATGCTGACTCGTACCTGCAAGGAAATCTCTTGTCTGTTGTGGGGGAATGTATCAAGGACATTAATAATAATCGAGTACAAATCTTTTGTCATGTTATATCTTACACTATTGCAGCTGTAACAGTCTTCATGTGCTTTCT
Organism: Drosera spatulata; assembly: GCA_035668315.1. Taxonomy (NCBI): domain Eukaryota; kingdom Viridiplantae; phylum Streptophyta; class Magnoliopsida; order Caryophyllales; family Droseraceae; genus Drosera; species Drosera spatulata. The sequence continues at coordinate 5,005 of JAOVYX010000217.1, read as the reverse complement.
GTAAGAATTTTATAGTGGAGCACGCTTTGAAATGCTATCCTTTCTCTTTGACAGAACTACAATAGAGATCTCTTCCTATTCCTCTACTTTCTTTTGATCATTGTGTCGGCAATGACTTCTTTCAAGAAGCATCAGGAAAAGTCAGCATTCACAGGGAAGTCTATCCTTTACCTCAACAGGCATCAGACTGAGGAATGGAAGGGGTGGATGCAGGCAAGTCTCTGATTCAAACTGTTTTCTGCTGCCATTTTGTTCTGTGCCTTTGCAGAAAGAGAGTATCTACCAAAACAACACACAAGCGACACGCATTTTTACATTCACGTACCTGAATGATAGTTGAAACTATAAAGTGGTTGTAAAATTTCACCATGTTGTCATGTAAACTTTGCCCCAGTCAGTTTTAGATCGCTTCACCATATTCAGATTGTATTCTGCTTTATGGGCACATGGAGTGCATGCGTATCCAGATTCTAGTTACAACTTTCCTTGCTAGGATCTTTAATTTGCACTAGTGAAAGTTTTTTGTTTTATGACATATTTCATCGAGATGGCTTAAATTAACAAGTTTACACAGTGTTTTCCTATATTTCATGGCTAATTCATTGGTTCTTTCGCGCAAGTGATCACCCTGAGTTTTTCTTGGTTATGTATATTTTATTGCATTTCTTATTCTGAATCGTAAATCTTTTACAGTTTTTAGCTGTACTGCTAAAATGATTTTCTAACACCATCTCTTGCTCTACTTAAACAGGTTCTCTTTCTGATGTATCACTATTTTGCTGCAACGGAAATATACAATGCAATACGTGTCTTCATTGCTGCATATGTTTGGATGACTGGCTTTGGAAATTTCTCTTATTATTACATCAAGAAGGATTTCAGCCTCGCCCGGTTTGCGCAGGTGATTTTCTAAACTACAGTATGACTTCATAAGATGGATATTTGATAAACTTACCGCAAATCTCTAGTTGATGTATATCATGTGTTACACTCCAGGAAGACCATATAGTTGGAAAAGCACACAGTATTCCTCAAGTTGTAGCATACTGTTTTTTACCCTTGCCGTTTTGTCCTAATTCTAGGATTGTTGCACAAATACCTAATTGGTAAAATATGAAAAACCTCATCTTAAAGTGTTTGGATGTCTGGTCTCTAAATGTAATCATGTTCATTGATGCAGATGATGTGGAGGCTAAATTTCTTTGTGGCATTTTGCTGTATTGTTCTCAATAACGACTACATGCTTTACTATATCTGCCCAATGCATACACTTTTCACTCTCATGGTGTATGGAGCTCTTGGTATACTTAACCAGCACAATGACAAACCAACAGTAATGGCTGTGAAGATATTAGCATGCTTTTTCGTGGTAATCATAATTTGGGAAATTCCTGGAGCTTTTGACAACGTATGGAGTCCCTTTTTGTTCTTGTTAGGTAAGTAATTCTATTTCTACGATAGATATTTCTTTGAATTTTTGTCAGCTGATCATGGAAGAACTGGAAATCTGTGGTTCAAGTTTGGTTTGGGTTCGGAAAGGGCAAACTGTCTACTTATCTTATCAAATGTTAAGCTTGAGAAGTGCCAGCTGACAATCTTTCTACACTTCCAGAGAGTGCTTGATCTAGGGCATTGATCATCTTTGCTTCTGTTAATATTTTCATCAATACCATTTGATCCTTAATCTTTTCCCATTGTTATTTATACATTGTACTGTCCTCTGATCTGACTCAACACTCTGCCAATAGACCTGACTATATTTCTTTGGTCCCCTGCCCTCTGGTCTGGGTGCTTTCTGCCTACTCCATGTCGCAGGCTACACTGATCCTGCAAAACCACAGCTCCCTCGGATGCACGAATGGCATTTCAGATCTGGGCTTGACCGCTATATTTGGATCATCGGCATGCTGTATGCCTATTTTCATCCAAATGTAATTCTTGAATACTAATGCTGTTAGATCAACTTACTTGTCATCGTTCTACCAAGTCCAAGACTTTGAAACGTTTGATGACTTTAGGTTGAGAAGTGGATGGAAAAGTTGGAAGAATCTGAACCAAAGAGGAGAAATACAATCAAAGCAGCAATAGTTGCTCTTTCCGTGCTTGTAAGTCCTTGGAATTCTTTTACCTGATATAGCTTAGTTATGTAGATACGAGATTCTTGATTACTTTGCTTGCTTTTTTCAGGTTGGTTATTTGTGGTATGAATATATTTACAAGTTGGATAAGATCACGTACAACAAGCTCCATCCATACACATCGTGGATCCCAATAACGTATGCATGCCTTGATCCTTCTGTCAAGGGAGACTCAATAAATTCGAACGATTAACTTTATGGTGCTTGATATTAACTCTTTAACTTTTTCATTGGTCTTATAGGGTGTACATATGCGTGCGCAACTTCACCCAGCAACTGCGTGGTTGCTCGTTGACTCTCTTAGCGTAAGTTCTACTCAAGGTCACAGGATACTTCATTGTTGGTACAGTAAGTGGACGTTATTCAAATTGGTTGGCTGACTTGGCCGCTTTATTTGAAACTTCTGCTTCCACTAAAAGGAAGAACAAAAAGGGCAGTATTGATGCATCTGTCTATGTCCAGGTTAATTTGACACGAATTATTGCTACAGTTTGTGCTACTTTGCTTAATATGTTTCTTGGCAGGATGAAGTCGAACAATATTTGATGTGTCAGAAATATTTAAATGGGCGCCTTATTATTTTCACTTGACTTTTGTCTCAGTTGGCTTGGCAAGATCACCCTGGAGACCTACATTTCACAGTTCCATATATGGTTGAGGTACTTACTTTAATCTTCATTCCCCCCTTTTCAGCACAAGATCAAAGGATAATGAAATACTTTGTTTCTGGTTCTTATTGACTAAACAAGAATAATGGCAAAATTGCAAAAGGTCACAGCCTCACAGGCTATAGATTGTCTGAACTATTGACTCAAATAGGAATTTAGACATATCCCTTGGTAACTCTTGGTTGTTCTCCATTTTTCTCCTCGTACTCCGGGGTTGTGTTTCTGCTCGTCTTCTTTGGTTGTTTTCTCTTCATTCTTCTTGAATTTTATCCTCATTCTTCTTGTCTTCTTCTTGTCCTGCTCCTTGGTACTCTGTTTTCCAGTACATCAATAGGTTTCTGGGGTTTCATAGCCATGCCTAATAATTTTGCCTCTGCAACAGACATCTTTTTTTTTTTTTTGGGATAATCACAGACAAATTAATGGAGTTATGGAAGAACACATTTTCTTTTTCAAGTACACTAATCACTGGTTTTTTGAACTCAGAGTCTTTGTGAGTGGGTAAGTTGAGTTGGCTTTTATCATTGGTACATAAGATGAGGGCTGCTCCGTTGGAAATAGTTGTCGCTTGACGATGCATTTATGTGCAGGTCAAGTACACCGAATGGCCAGCCTAAGTTGCTTCTTTCGCTTATTCCAAATTATCCCATGCTCAACTTCATGCTCACAACCGCCATTTACATCTTGGTAAAACAGAGTTTCCTCTCGATGTGAAACGTGACTTGAAATGTGTACACCCTGTGAATCACTAAACAATTTCTTAATGCTTGTGCAGGTTTCACATAGGCTGTTTGAACTGACGAATTCACTCAAGTCTGTTTTCATCCCAACAAAGGACAACGATCGCCTGCTCCATAATTTTCTTGCAGGGGTTGCAATCGCTGTGACTCTATATCTCCTTGCATTTGTCCTGCTGCTGGTACCCAATGTGAGTCATGTTGCCATTCTGTATTCAGCAAAGCCTGTTCTCGTCTCTTTTCAGCAGTATCTTATGAACCTCTACTCTTGTCTAATTGTTGCAAACTGACTTGCGTCGGGTTGCTGAGCCTGACAGCAAATGTCTCTAGATGCTGTTTTGCTAGGAGTTAGCTAAAACATAGAGGTTTTAAATTTTTAAGCACAAGGAAACTTTACTTTTGCTTAAACCACTTGCCATCTTTCCTCGTAGGCTTAATACACTCCTATGAAAAGACAAACTTATGATCGGAACTAGGGAACTTCGCGCTCGCATGGGTGTAAATTCAGCAGATGAAGTTGGCCGAGTAAAGAATCCGTGATCAGACAGGAGCTTCAATGGCAGTAGGAAAATGAATAGGTTGGGCTCAGTAATAAAAAAGAAGCTGTTTTTGGGGGAAAGTTACTCTTGTTATATGGATTTTTCCACTGTCAAATGACACATCGTCATATTTCTAGTTCGCCTGTGTCTTGTTGTGTGCTCCCCTCCTCTGACGTCGAGGGGGATGACAACATTTAGATAGTATATTGAGTATCGCGATGCCATCCTTTAGCATAAGGCGTAGCTAATTTGTTTACACCATAGTTATGGTGTTCGGTACGTTTCATCGTGCAAAGAGCATTTTATACAACTGTGATAGGAGATAAAAGCATTTTGTTCTATGTCACACGAAAGGTTCTGTATAGGTGACAAATTGGTTTACATGTTGTGAACTGATTCTGTGGAAACAAATGTTTGAACAATTTTATGAGTTTGCTTCTTCATATCTGTGGGTGTTTATGTAGCTTTGATCTTGTTATTCTCAGTGTTAACCTTATGATTCTTCCGTTTTGGATCCTGATTCGTGTATCAGGCATTGGTTACTGTCTCGATTTAGTTTTTGTCGTGTGCGAATTGAGACAGTCTTGACAAAGGATTGGTAAACGTTGATGGATTCGATACTGGTAGAAGGGAAAAAGTTCCTTTTCATATGCAACAGGCGTTAAACAATAACATGCTTGAGTTTTGATTCGAACTGTCACACTTCAATTCGCAGCACTCAGATAATAATTTACAGGGAGAAATGGACAAACATCACAATCTCAAGATGATTTATGAACTCTGGCTGTTGTTCACTTTCCGGGAACGAAGTTAGTGGCGAAGGCCCAGGCATTGTTGTTGACGGGATCGGCGAGGTGGTCGGCGAGGTTCTCCAATGGTCCCTTGCCGGTGACGATGGCCTGAACAAAGAATCCGAAGACGGA
>JAOVYX010000216.1:0-13857 GCA_035668315.1 Drosera spatulata | reverse complement strand
TCATCTTGCTTCTTACCGAAAAGCACCGGCCCCCCCCCCCCCCCCCCCACGGTGAGACACTAGATCGGATATACCCCTTTTCAAGTAGATCATCAAGCTCTTTTAGCTCTGCAGGTGCCATACGATAGGGTGCTTTGGAAATAGGTATTGTACCCAGCTCTAACTCAATAGAGAAGTCAATCTCTCTATTGGGTGGCAATCCCGATATTTCCTCCGGAAAGACGTCTGGAAACTCACGTACAACTGGGATTTTAGACAATCCCTTACCTTCCTCAGAAGGTACCTCTATGTGACACAAGTATCCCTGACAACCCTTCCTTAGAAACTTACTTGCTGTCATTGTGGATACTATTGACACCTCATGTCTTGACACAAGTATACAAACTTTTCCCCTTTAGTACCTATTATTCTAATCAACTTCTTCTCGCAGTCTATGATGGCCTTATACTTTTCTGACCAACTCATACCAAGAATGACATCAAAATCCCAAAGATCGAACATGACAAGGTCTATAGGGAAGTTTTAACCCCCTATCTCAATTGGGACATAAGACACGGAACGTCTACAGCCCACTACATCTCCGGTTGGCAATCGGATGTATATCACACTAGGTATGGGTTCAGATTTGATGCCATATCTTTCAAGAAAATACTTGGCAACGAAAGAATGGGTAGCACCAGTGTCAAAAAGCACGAAAGCTGGACGGGAGAAAAGTTGAAGATTACTAATCATTGTAGCTCCGCTCTGCTACGCTTCCTATGGGTTCGTGTTAAACACTCTCCCTGGTGGTGGTTTAGATTGGTTCCCAGCTTGCCTTGGCGGTTGTGCAACCGGCTGACTTGTAGCTGCTAGCACTGGCACTGTGTCTCTTGACATTTTCCCTTGTGGACAAAATCATTTTCTGTGCCTTGTCCACCACAGTTCTAGCATGTCACAGGTACGGTACCGAAATCCTTTGCAACATGTCCGAATCTGCCACACTTATAACAAGTGACACCACCAGTAGAATGATTCTGATTGCTCGCTCCACCTCTCTGAGTTTGCCTCTGCTTGGACTGTTGACCATACTGTGGATTGTGTGATTGTGTCCCCTAATTTCCTCCTCCTTGTCCCACACTAGAAACAGCCTGCCTCGTTGGTTAGATCGAGGTCTGCCAGATTGTTGAAATCTACCAGATTTGCTAGATCTTGGATAATCTCGCTTTCTTTTCTTTTCTACAAAGAAAGCATCCTTCTCTGCCACAGACCACTCCAAATTCACAGCCTTGTCATACATTTGTTTATATGAAACAAATGTATGAGTTAACAAGCTTGTCTTGAGCCTCCAACTAAGGCCCTTTAGAAAGTTTAGTTTCTTGTCACCTTCAAGGATCCCTTCCTGCAGCAGGCTGAGCCCTTCAGGTTGAATAGTCTCATTTTCATTGTATGCCATTACCCTATAAGTTAAGCATTTGCAAAATGTCAATCCAAACTATTTTCATTGACGTTGCTATAATTCCAAGCATTATTAACCATTAATCGTTAAGTTACCTCCGCGAAAATTAACATAAGATAAAGATAACAAATTCCATTAACAATAGCATTTAATACATAAATAATGCATTTATTGTAAAGATAGGTACATAGATTGTCACACTAAAGAAAAGTCACATAAGAGCACACTTAGAACGTACTCAACAAATAAAACCACATTATTAAGCTAAATCCCTTAGTTCCCTTCAGGACTCATCTTCACCAATAGTTATACGCATAAACAACCTTATGTCCAGCTGACTCAAATTCAACGGTCCACTTGCCATCTATGAAGTACCTCTTCTCATTAGGCACCCCATTACGGGATAGCTCAGGATAGAATCGATCCCAAAAGCACATGTCAATATAATTTGACAATGAGTCAAAGATAGCTTCCATTTGGTATATGGGATGATGTATGCTATCATCGATCCTCTTGAGTGCCCGAACTGCACTCCTAATCTTATGGAGATGTACCTTAATATGTACTCTAACCCTCTTGTAATGAACCATCTTAGAAACATGCTTTGGAGTGAATCCCTGGCTCCTAGTCCTAACCATCCTGAACATAAAACAAACTTATCTTAATACCATGTCCAAAGATATGGAATAAGACTAAAACCAAGTTTAAGCATAAGAAAGCTTAAATATTTCATTTAATCCCCAAAACTTGACCTAAACCTTGCTCTTGACCCTAAGCGATTTCGTTTAGCTCTTGACCTAAACCTTGCTCTGATATCAATCTATAACGCCCTGATTTTTCATATCATATTAAGACATAATAATACAAATGACGTCACTGTCGCTGAGTCCCAACATCCCAGCTAGGCAAAAATTACTTAACCGGTTTAGGTACAGAAATAAATAAAATCCACTTAAACATTAACCAATAATGTTTTCAAATATAGCGAAAACTTCTCATTTATTACATATTTTACTTGTTCATAAACCATAATATAGTACATGCATATTAGCACCATAACCTATATCACATCTGCCCGTCGTCTCTAACTCCTAAAAACATAGAGAAGAGAAAAACACAATAAAATAGTAATCGTGAGCCATATGAGCTCAATAATATATAGGCCCCCGTACCACGGGTTACACGAGAGAAGATGATAAGAAAAAAAAAAGGGGAAAATGATCACTTAGGTCATTTGATGCATCACTTTAGAACTTATTATAACGATACTACATTCATAATTATCATTTCAAAAACACAGTGACTATAGACAATAGATACCCTCAGTGTTATAATTATACCCTTGGCGAGACTCATTCAATTTCAACTTATCAAGCTTTATTCAGCTTTAGCAAAAAGGACATCCACAAAAGGGACATCCAGGAAAGGGAATCAGTCGAACCGGAACCCAGGGTCTCGTGCAGTGAGTTTCCCTCATACCAAAACAACCCCACAGGCTCGTTGAAAGAATGTCACCACCAAGTCACTGTATAACACAAACGACAGTAACAACATTCTTTGTGTTTTATACTACGGAGTTATCTCACCAATTATGGATTTACACTCACATCATTTTTATACCAGTAATCAAGGCATAACACAAATACAAACATCATCTTATCACGGTACACAGTAGTTATAGTCAGTATTTTACGTCAGTCACATTTAGTGACTATGTCCAAAGATTCCAACGCATATTAGTATAATCACGTTATAATAATACACATCACCGCACATAATAAATCTAAATATTATCTTCTTATTGCAACTTCCTCTCACACACGCTCAGCTCGTCCTTTATTTCTCTATGAGCGGAGTCTCCAGGTCCTATAACATGATAGGATTCACATATCAATACATTTGTTTGTTCGCGTTGTAATGTAAAACATATTTATTCGTACTTCGTGAAAAACCATCATATTAATATTATGAGATGATGTTGAGTTTTGCACAATCATTTGATACTTATTTTAATTGTCCATGATAATGATTTTTAGATTGAATATCATTAGTGCTATTTGTGGGTGTTTGGAGTTGTTTTGGGATCAAAACGAGCATTCTCGGTTCAGAAGGTTCTGAGACATCATCCAAACCTCTAGGACGAACATCTCGACCTCTGGAATCGGTGTCCCGATCTCCGAAATAGGCGTTTTGACCTTTGGAACGAACGTTCCGGCCTCGAGAACGAGCTTCGTGACCTCTGGAACGAGTGCCTTAGATTCTATCCAACATGACCTTTCAACGTATTTAAATCTATAACTTTTTGTATACAACTCCAAAAAATATTTTGTAAAATTCTAAATAAACTAGACTCTATAATCTTTCCAATGAATTGAACCTTCCATCATAAAGCCTTATCAATAATAGCAGTTAATTATTTTAAGTTTATATTTTATGGTAGTTTGAAGAGTTTGACCTTACTTTACTAATTACCTCATAACTCTCTACAAATAATTCCAAATAATTATTTATAAATGGTTCTGGATACTAGACTTCCATACCTTTTCAGTGATATAAGGCATGTCTTTTATGGCCTAGTATGTAATATCAATTTATGCCACAAAGTCATCCCTGTAACAAGTTTTTTACAGATTGATACATCCGCATTTTTTGATTTATATCTTAAGATTCACAACTCCGAATCATGATCTTTTAACTTATTAGAAATTAGACATGAGAAAATTTAACATATATTAATACTAGAATTTATCAAAGAGTGTATAATTTTTCATAAAATTCTAATCAAGACGATTGCCTTCTCTCAATAACGGTGAAGGATCCTCGTTGTACTCGCCTTACCACCTAGTTTCTCTTCTTCTCTTCAAGCTTCTTCTTCTTCTCTTCTCTTGATTAACTTTAATCTTGCATAATAAGTAGTGTTTTTATTTTATGTTTGTAAGAGATTCTCAAGAAGAGAGCTTGTATTTATAGGAAACTAAATCAATTAATATAATTTAAGGGGATAATTAATGGGTATTTAGTGGATAATTAGTGGGAATTTTTTGAAAAAATCCATCATCATCTTCGATTGATTGGATTTCATCTTTGGAGATCTCTACATTCTCCATGGTTTTGTGAGTTTTACAGATACTTTCATTCTTTCTTTATACGGTTCGCTGAGTGATCCAGAAGACGCAGAGGTTGAGAGGTGAACCTGAAAACCCCTTGCAGATGAGTTGTGATCTTGATTTTGTGTGATAACAAGGTTTGCTGAGTGATCCAGGAAAACTCGGAGGTTGAAAGGTGAACCTGGAAACCTTTTGTAATTCATTTTGTGATAGTGGATTTGCTGTGTTGCTCCGTGGGTTTTTCTCCCAGAACTAGGGTTTCCCACGTTATATCTGGTGTTTTTTTTTCTTTTCCAACTGATTATATTTTTGTGATCTTCGGACAGTCAACAAATTAGATCAAGAACTGTCAGTTAGAACTACAAATATATTAATCCGCTGCATTTGGTTCAAAATTCTGTAACAGAATCGAATATTGATCAAACAACCTATTTACCCCCCCCCCCCCCTCCTAGGCTGTTTTTTGTTATAATTGTTGTAGCACTTTCACAAAGTCTGGCGATGAGTCGAGGGTGGGCGAACCTCAGAAGTGTACGGGTCGAGCCGAAGCCTTGAACATATTCTCCAAGAGACGAGAATAATACCCACCCAAGGTTCACGGGGTGTTGCCTCAATAGCTGCTAGATTAAGTACGCCTTCATCGTGGTCACCTCGGATCTAATCCTTGAAGGGAGGATGTTTTTGATCACGAGATGCTACACGATGCGGGCATCCTCGGTGAGGAAGCTCGCATTGAAGTGGATTGGGGTGGTGCGTGTCGACGCGTCTTAAGTCCATTGCGTGTTCGAGTTGCAACCACAAAGATAGTCAAGGACCTCTTGGGGTGGTGTCGTAGTCACGAGGTTCACTTGATCCTTGAACAAAGGCGGGTAAGAAATGCCAACATTCAGGAGGGAGAACATGGTGTTGATTGTGCCCTCATCCCAAGTCACTCGTCGTCCTCGCACGACCGTCTCCGGGCGGTTGGGGTTGTCGACCGCATTAGCATAGAATTCGACCTCGAGTGATTTGAAAGCTTGATGGTTCATCTCGCGGAATACCTTCCAACCCCGCTCACCAATATGTTGTGAGAAGTAGAGGGCGTTAACCTGTCTCTCCATAATATATTCCCTTGCAATGATTAAGCGATAGCGAACCATCGCTTCGGGCGATGTGAATGTGGCGAGGCTAGGCAGAGGCCCTTGCACCGGAGGAGGAGCGCCCATGTTGGAACTCGTTCTCGTCCGCTTGGGGCGAGAGGATGAAGGTTCAGCGGCGACGTTTTTGCCTTTGTCACGACCACCCGCCATTAGACCTAGGATCACAAATATTGGTGCGCATCGACGGCATCAAAAAGATTCACCAAATTGAGCGAAAAATGGACACATGGATTGCATATAGGTAATCAATGACAATAAGAGTACATCGCAAGTCATCAGGCGTGAATGGTAGATGCAAAAACTTAAGGAGCATATCATCGAACACCTTGTGTGCATGGTTGAAAACACCTCTCTAACATAGAGTTTGGATCTCAATCACAACCCAAGTCATACAATTATAATGAATTTCATCTCCAATATATCATTAGAATCAATGCCAACCCATTCTACACATACATTCATCAAGTTCACATCAGAATCCATCAATCCAATCAACCAAACCTAATCCTCTAAACCCATCAAATTCAATGAAATCAAAGAGATGATGAAGGAGAAGGGTTGATCATACCTTAGTCACGGATGAATTGGATGCAACGGCATGAGATTTTGATGTAGGTTTAGGGTTTGAGAGGGGTTTGAGTATGAGTGAATGATGTGGTGATGATTTTTGGTCGAGTTATGGGGTACAAATACGTGACAAATCAGATAAACCGCGTCCAGGTGCCTTCCTATGAAACGCACGGGCGCTTCAATGTACAATGCGAAGCATATTAAAGTAGGATGCCCGGAAGCTTGTTTGAACTGCGCCTGGGCGCTGTGTGTGACTTTTCGATTTTGAGTTGTTGTGACAAGGGGGTCGCGTCCGGGTGCCAGTATATACTAAACCCGGGCGCTTTGATTGTTTTTACAAAGCACAAAAATTCGCTCATGAAGTTCGAAGCCCGGGCGTGACGGAAGGGAATGCCCGGGCGCTTTAGTCAGGGTCAAAATCAAGTGCAAAAATGCACACTCTAGAACTCTTTGATATCGACTAACTCCACAAACTTAGGAATCGAAGCACGTACCTCATTTGGAGCTCGTTAACAATGTTCCGATCATTGTGTTGACCCGTCTCGTCCACACCTCCTCGTGATTGGATAGAATTTACTTAACCTTTTGTAGAGGCCGAAGCCAAAGCGCCCATTTGCTTTGTAAGAACATCCGATTACTTCATAATAAAGGACACATGATCTAGCTCAATCACGCCCGTGGCTTTCCATGGAGTTTGACGTTCACCCGGCCATTGATATGAGCTATCGATCATAGAATCCAAGAGATTGCATGCGATATGATAATCAAGATTCATGAAAGATCCCTTTACCGCCACATCAAAAGAAATTCGGAGTTCATAGTAAAGTCCCTTGAAGAAACATTCCATTTGCATCCAATCGGGCAAACCATGATGTGGGCACTTTTTCAGGAGTTCCTTGAAGCGTTCCCAAGCTTCATGAAGGATCTCCGTGTCATATTGAGCAAAGGTTATAATATCAATTCGAACCTTGGCCGGCGAAAAGAACTTTGCTAGAAGCGTTCCTTGATGTGTTTTATGTAAGCGTTATAGGTTGATGTCACACATAGGACATTTTACGACGAGGGTTCAAATCTTAGTCTAGTTAATGGAAGACATTGATGAATCAAGTCCAAGTGAAGTCTTTGATACATATCAAAGCATGTGGAAGCATTTGGAGCTACAATGAGTGTTGATATAATTCAAGCGTGTAGACCAGATATAAAGACATGACAATCCAGTATGTCATATATGTTTAGGAGCACCAAAATCAAAAAGGATTTTGAAAGGTTTTATGTGTTATGTTTTTGGCAATGGGACTAGTCCCATGAAGACTACGAGTTTTCATGAACTGTTTTGACTGAGTCAAGAGTGGATTCAAATTCTGAAGATGTGTTTTTATTATTTCCAAATGTGTCAATGGTTTTAAAGTATTTTTTTTTATTAGTTTTAACTCATGAGACGAGGCTTTTACTGATATGGGGAGTGGCTTGATTTGTTTCTATTTTTGTGAAGACTACGTACCAAATTATTTGACACTTAACATTTACTACTGTATTGATTTCTGAAAAAAAAATCTGCACAATCTTTTACCCACTGTTATTGCTATTTATTGAAAGCTCTATTGTTTGAAACCCTAAGCAAGCAAGAAAGCAATTAAGAAAGCACACACATATCAATTTGCAACCAGAGTGATTTGGAGATCGATGCCTTAAAGTGTATCATTTTGATATCCATACATAGAGGTTTGAAAAGTTTTGATTCTATTTTTTAATGGCCATATTAGGTGAATTCTACACCCTTGCGTGCTCCTAGATTACTTGTGATTGTTGTGATTGTAATAGGACATAGATCGGGTCATGTATTCGATTTTATTGAGTTTGTAAATGGATCCAATCCTTATGTGTGGGATGAGTAGCTAGTTCGGGATAGACAAGGGGTTTGTAGCAAGTCAAGAGTTCGCCTTGTGGAGCTTAATTGTAGCAGGTCTGGAGTTAGACTTATGGAGTTGAGTTGTAACCTTACTGTAGGTTTAATTGTGTGGTTTGTTGTTCTAGAGTTACGAAACAAATGGGTGTGTACTAAAATGAAGAATAGTACAAGAGTTTCAAACATCCTACGGGAACCTAGATTAGTTTCATAGTTAACGAGTTGTTAACTTTGGGGATACCAGTATGAAAATCTTGTGTCCATTTACATTTAGCACCTTAGATTCGCATGATCATTAATAATAAATCACAGCAACAAGTTTGAAACTTATACACATTTGAGTAATCAACTAAGTCAAGATTGAAAATTTGAATTGGAATCATTGTTATTTGATTGACAACTGAAGGTATAATAGAATCATCACATAACTCCATTTAAAAATTAAAAAAAAAATCATCACATAACTTCTGTTAATGTCACAGATTCTGATTGTCCAGGTTTTAACATTGATACTGATCTCATTGTTTATTCCGCTATATAGATTACTCGTTTATATTGTTTGCGAAAAAATTTCAATTCAATTCTATTCCATTGCCCACACACACACTTGAGTATTCTGATTCATAGGGACTATCATCTCGCAAGACAGTCTCGAAAATTATCACCGCCTCCCATAAAGCATTGTTCAACATCATCAATGTAAGCCGACTACGTGGATGAAAGCAAACACTTGGCTTTGCTTGATAAACCTTCAGATTCATCGTCATAATCACGCTAAAAAACAACCTCATCTAGCATATACGAGATTTCCGTTTCCATTTAAACTTGTTTACGAGATAAATGAGGAAGACGTAGTACTTCAAGAACAAGGCACAATACTTTGTCACTAGGATCCAAAACACCTGTCACGATTCTCCTAACCATATCTTCATTATATCGGACCAAATAATCATTATCAACATTATCATTCCCACCATACGTTGAACACGAAATAGCATTCGAAGAAGAGGCTTCATGGATCTCGACAAAAGTATCAACCATTTTCAACATATATGCTTCGACTAAAAACAAAAATGAATCCAAATCATCTTAATTTCTCAAAACACAACGTTCATGAGAGGGAATAGAAAAATACATACGAATATCCTCTACTCGATTGATTTGACGAACACCACATATCTCTTTAAAACATCTTCAAATCTCAAACGCATAGTAATACTAGTCGGGTAAAACCATCGATTTTGCACAATAACACAATCTCAGCATCCTTCGATCAGATACATAACCTCCTCCGACTTCAGATCGAATGGATGATGATTATGGATGATGATGATCGATGATGGTTAATGAAGGAGAATTGATGATGATAATGATCGATGATTTTGAATCTCATAAGGAAAACAATATTCGTGACATTTTATTCGTGACATTGAAAAACAATATCTTTATTATTTATAGTTTAAAAAAAAACTATGGATATCTTATCTTTTCAGATCCTATATATTATCCTCTCCTTGGCGAGTTGTACCACGCTCTTCGTCATTGGATCTTAGTTGAGCCCCTCCTTAATCTGCTCCAAGAGAGTACTTTGGGGCCTTGATAGAGCCGCAAATGCCGTCTTGTGACTGAATGCATCCGTCACTAAGTTTGCCTTTCCTAACTTATAGACAAACTCGAAGTCGAACTCCGCTAAGAAGACTTACCATCGTGTTTGCTTCGGAGTCAACTTCTTTTGGGTTTGCAAATAACTCGTGGCAACATTGTCCGTCATGATCACGAACTTTGCTCCCAATAGGTAATGTCGCCACGTTTGAAGACAATGCACCACCGCGGTCATTTCCTTATCGTGGACGGTGTAGCGCTTCTCCGTCTCATTAAGTTTTCGGCTCTCACATGCTATTGAGTGTCCCTCTTGCATAAGAATCCCTCCAATAACAAAGTCTGAGACATCAATATGCACTTCGAAAGATTTGATATGATCGATTAGGTTAAAAACGGATTCTTCCATCCTGACCTTCTTGACATGTTGGTGGTGTTATATTTCATCCCCGAATCATTTCTGCTATTTCTACTATCAAAAGCAGCAATAATCTCATGTGAGATTGGACCCGGCATCAATATTCCCCTTCCACCCTCTCCATCCTTTCCCTTCCCCGGATCCTACAACCGCGTTGTCTGCGCGGAACACGCAGAGCAGGTACACTTACACCCTCCTACCCGTTTCTCTCTTCCTCTCTTCTGTTTCTTTACTCTCTATTTTTCCTCACCCGTTATATTGGTCTTGTCTGTGATGAGAATGGTGAAGGTTGAGGGCGATGATGATTACTTGTCCCTTGGATTTTGACAAACTAATGCGGACGAGTAATTATGTTTCTTTGTCGTTAATTGATGTAATCAAAAGGTAGAAACGACAGTCATTGCTTCCGTGAGATTATAATTCGGTAGGAACTGAAACTGGCCCTTAACTTTTTTGATTTTTTTTTTTTTTTTGTGTCTTAAAACGCTTGATACATCTAATACACATTGTAACGTGAATTATTACCAACGTTGGATAATAATTGTTTTTATAAATGTGAACGGTTGCGAAATTATCTCATTTATGTCAACCCAGAAGTTTCAAACTTTTGGCTTCAGGTTTCGTTTTCAAGAACATGTACGATTCTGTTGTCTCTGCACCATCATTTTTCCAATATCAGTCTCATCTGTGTTCTCACAACTTTTTATGCCTTCGCTGTTGGTTTCGTTTTTGCATTGATCAACTCAGATGCATTGAGGACTTAAAGTATGTATGGTAAGGGTGAATTGAAAACACATGAATAGATTGAACGCATGTGATAAGTTATTGTGGTCAACGACGATGTTGATGTGCAAAAATGACGGCTTTCGGTCTCACCCACTTGCCGCCCTAATTGATCTCGATGGCCTTAATGGGATTCTATTTCCTAAGGAGGATTTGATTTGACCAAAGCAAAGTCAAATCTTTCTGGAATGCAAAATACTTATTCAAAGTGCACCACAGAGTCAACAAAGCTATAAAGTCAGACCTGTATTTGTACTTTGCTGTGGAGGCTAGGCGGATTGTTGTGGTTGCGAACAGGTTGACGATGTCATTCTTCTTAGTTCGTTGCTCTGGTTATGGGGTCAAAGTTTCGGTCGTTTTGCCTGTTATGATATTGTTGATGGAGAGCATTACCAGGTCATTCCTTTGTTTCTTCTTGCCTTGTTTATTTTTTAACTTTTGTCTCTCCTCTTTCTTATCTCCCATATCATCGACGACTACTGTATGGGTGGGTATAGGTATAGAATATAGGCTGCGTTATGCTTACATAACAAAAGATGGAAGATCCATTCTGTTGCATATGTTGCCTTACATGATCAACTCAAAGTGATTTTGATTATTGGTGCTGCTTATTATGTAGCGGATGGCATATTATAGAAGTTCTAGTAGTTTTTGTGTGTTGGACTATGCCCAACAAGGAGTTGCAGTCAGGATGAGTTCATAATTATCTCTCCTTCTAATACGAAACCTACATTGTAAATCGATTTTTTAAAGTGGTGTTTTGGTTAATTGAGCAGTGATACAATGACGGATAATATCACGCTTGATTCCATTCGTGACGCATTGGTTAGTCAAGAGGATGTAATCATCTACAGCTTAATTCAGAGAGTCAATTTTCCTATCAACTCTAAGGCATACTCTGTATCACTTGGGGACACAATCCATGAGTTTTCTGGTTCACTTGCAGAATTTGTAGCTCGCCAAACTGAGGCAGCTGAGGCTAAGGTGAGATGACCTTTATTTATTTGCTTGCGGATTCGCTTCGAGGTAATCTATCATTCTGCTGCTCTCTCAGTTCCTTGGTGCAGCCCTTAAAGTGTATTTTGAGCCTTTGAAATGCATCAGGAAGAGATATCAAAGGGAGACCTCATTCTGCAGTAAAGAAAAGCTAGTAAAGCTAAATGTTAGATGAAGATTTTGTCAATATACACTGGATCTATCTCGTAGTTCTCCCGGAAGTAGTTTTATGAGAATGACCACTTATTATAATAGCTCTACAGAAATAAGACATTGATCATCAAGAACCACATTAGCAACTTGTCATCAAGGGCAGATAATGTTAGGGTTTAGCGCCTCTAATAAATGATCAACAATCAAGCACCACGAGCAATCAAGAATAATGAATGCAAAATGACACAAGGAGTTTACGTGGGAAAACCCTTAAAGGGAAGAAAAATCCACGGGAAAACGAAGCACTAATCAATAACCCGATTACAATGATTGTCTCTACCCAAACCCACTCGGTCGCTTGTGTTTCACTCGTCAAATCCTAGAGGAATCTTTCAATTTGTCTCTCTCTCTCGTGTATGAAAAACCTACTACAAGGATGTATATATTGGCCCTCAATTAAAACAAGAGAAAATAAATCTTGGAGAATAGCTCGCACGGTCCACACTGGCCGTGCCTGTCACGGTCATGCCAGGCCAGGGCGTGCTCAGCAACTTTTGGGACTCTGGGACTCCATGGAGCACGGCCGTGCCAACCCTGCACAGCCACAGGAACCGTGCTCAGAAACCAGCAGAAGGGCACTCCGTGCGGCCATGCTAGGGTTGCATGGGCCGTGCATGCTCCAGCATCAATCCCTCCTTTCCACAAGCACATTGCACTCTTTCACGACAATTTCGACAGATAACTAGAGTTGCTGACTTCTCTTTTGGATCATCCGGAAATGGTATTTACCTGATCTGATCCTCCTCATACTGCTAAGTTTCTGAATATGCAGTAAGGCTTGTGGGGAGTGTTCACACATTCAGGAGTGGGTTTCATTTTTCATGTAGAACTATTTAAAAATGAATGATTCGTCACATTAAAATGTATGATTTGTCATGGATAGATTATGTCCACTGATATGTCTTTAAGGAATAGCTTCTAAAAGTATTGCTTCTTTTGCTATAATTTTTTTTGTAATAGTTGAATACTTGTTTCAGGCTGGGAGATATGAAAATCCAGAGGAAATTCCTTTCTACCCAGATAACTTACTGCCACCATTAATAACACTTGGCAACTTTCCTAAGGTATGTGTAGCTGATCTTCAATTCCATCATAACAGCTGCTCTCATGTTGAGGAACTGATGCTACCAAACACCTTAGCTTGTGTCGAAGAGCCACATATATGATTTGTAATTTGCATTGATGTTGGTAGCACTGATTTCCAATCCTGAAAAGGCATATGTTCGATTGGTTTCATTGGATGACAGATTTTATATCCTGCGGCTGCTAATGTCAACGTGAGCAAGGCCATATGGGACATATACACAAACAGACTTCTCCCATTATTTGTAGCTGAGGGGGATGATGGAAATTATGCATCAACTACAGCATGTGATCTAACTTGCTTACAGGTATTGTACATGATAGAATGTTTTCTTTCAAATCGAATAAATAGTAACTGTCTAGCTGGCTACAAATCTGTCTGGAAGAAGGAACATTTTTATACAGAAATTCTAATAAGGAGAAGACTTGGAACTACATATTGGTTTCTAGTGATTGATTGGCTTGTACCAAGAATGATGTCATGCTTCTCTTTGGTACTCTGGAAAATTTTAACGATGCGTACGTTCTACAATTATTTTTGTTTGCAGGCCCTTTCTAGAAGGATTCACTATGGAAGATATGTAGCAGAAGTGAAGTTCCAGGATGCA
>JAOVYX010000215.1:0-13857 GCA_035668315.1 Drosera spatulata | reverse complement strand
TTGGTGGGGCGGGGAGAGTTGGGTTTCCTGATTGTCGGTATGTAAAGGGGAGGATGAGGGAGTGTGGGGTGGTGGCGGTGGCGGTGAGGGGCGGCGGCGTAAGTGGTGGCGGTGGGGGTCGTGGTGGAGGGGAGGGAGTGAGAGAGCATTGTGAGGAGGATTGGACAAAAGAGGAGAGGGGAAGTGAGGAAGGAAGAGGGAGTGGTGACTTGGTGGTTTCTTGAACGGTTGAACCAGGAAGATCAAGATGGGAGGGAGGAGGAGAAAAGATTGTACACGTATTTTACGCAGAGCCTTCGTACTAGATATTTTATTATAAAATATATTAAAAAATGAAAAAATATAATATGTAAATGAGCCAAATAATATTATGATATTGAAAAAATATTTTGAAATACGTATAGTAATTATGAAATAAAAATAATATAAAAAAATATATCTACATAATTTCGTCAAGTGTAGAATGATACACAAATCTTATCTCTAGGTTATTTTTTTTAATGTTCTCAATCTCAGATATCGAATCTTTGAGCACAGATTTAGGAGGGAAATAGTTTACCATCGAACTAATTATACTGAGCTTAAGGGTGTGTAATATCCACAGGAAATGTTTAAATGGTTTGATAGTACTACCTATACCAATAAAGTGCACCTTTCTTTTCGATAACCATCACTTTAAAACTCCGCAGTTAAGCGTGCGTTTCTGATAAGTTTCTCAGGGCGTGCGCGAGTGAGGCCAAAGCGCACTTAAAGGATTAGTGTTGACCTGTGGAGCCAGTTGTCAGATTGAAGAGCGGTTCTCGGTGACGATCCGGTAGTAAGGATTTGACCGGGACGTTACAGTATGGTATCAGAACAACCCTGCGATCGCGTGCTGGATCCGCGGACAAGAGGTACAGGTCAGCCGTCTAGCGGGGAAAGGTTATAGGACTGTGTGTCGTACTTGAAATCACAACGAGGACGTTGCGTTCTTTAAGTAGGGGTGTATGAATATGCCAAGGAAATATTTAAATGGTTTGATAGTAGTACCTATACCAATAAGGTACACCTTCTTTTTCGGTAGCCCATCACTTTAAAACTCCACTGGAATAAAGCTTATCAAAATGTTTGGAATTCAGATTCAATAATACAATTAAAATTCCAAAATCAAATCAGTACATCAAATCAAATAAAATAATTATAGAATCTAAATATTCTGTTTAAAAAATCAAAAAATTTCTGCTATTGATTTTTAATTTTGAGAAACAGAAAACCATATGAAACCATTAGGATTCATTAATTAATTACGTCAATAAAATAACAAATCCAAATCCAAAAAACATATGAACAAGGAACCGGTATGTTGGACGGCAGAAAACGCAGCGGCGTTTGAGAAGCAAAACATATCTCCAGTTTCCTCCGCCTTCGTCCTAGACATCTCTTTCCTGTCCCTCTTTGACAATGAACTGCACCACCACCCACTTCTCCTCCCCGCACACCAGACTCTTCATCACCCTCAATCCCCTCCCCAAAACCCTCTCTCCCCTCCTCCTCCGACCCAATACTCTCCCCTCTCCTCCACGCTCCCATCGTCTCCTCCTCCGCCGCCGCTGCCTCAAACACCCCACAAACACTCCCAAACCCATCCTACATTCATCCAACAAAGATACCACCGGCACCGGCGATGGAGGCGGCGGAGGAGACGGAGGCGGAGACGATGGTGGCGGTGATGGAGGAGAAAAGGAGAATAAGGAGAAGGGTGATGGGTTGCAGTTGCCGGAGTGGCTCAATTTTAGTGCGGAGGATGCGACGACGGTGGTTGCGGCGATTGTGATTTCGGTCGCGTTCAGGACTTTCGTGGCGGAGCCAAGGTATATTCCGTCCTTGTCCATGTACCCCACCTTCGACGTCGGGGATCGCCTTGTTGCCGAAAAGGTAATGAATAGGGTTGGATTGGGGAAGATATGTGAATTTGGTGTATGTGGATTTTTGTGTTGGTGTTGGATTTATTGTGTTGCTGTGATCTCTATGTTGCTTTTATGCTGTTAGTAGAAGGAATTATCTGACGGGATTACTTGTCCATGAATATGAAAGGATTATCTGGGTGGTTGTTGTACTGGTGGTAGACGGAATTTGATTGTGGTAGATTTGGTTGTATTGGAATTCCGTGGTTTTAGATAGAATCTCAATTCGACTATCAACTCAGCTTACCCCCAGTGTCAAAAGTTATCCTTTATGTGGGCTCGGAGGAGGATGTAGGCAGCTTTGTCGTGCGAATTGAGAGTCTGTTTCTTTTGAGGATTGAACCTATGATCAAGACATTCTTGATAGAAGTGTTTGTTCCATGATCAAACCACCCTTGTTTAGGGATCTGTGGAGATTGACTGTCAGCGTTATATCAACCTTAGTCCAAGTGTTAATTTCCTGAGCAAAGTGACTACCTTTTATCCAACTCTAGGGACAATCTTGCATTGCATCACCCTTAGTTTAGTTGGCAGGTAGTTAAACGAACCTATCTCGTCGATCCAAATCTGAAGTCCTTATTTTACCTTGAGTATGGAACAGGATTTCAATCATGGCTACCTATATGCTTAGTTTTTGTAGAACTCGCTTGTCTAGTTTAGTTGAAAGAAGGGAAGTGCTAGAACTTGAGTAGAAGACAAAATGATCTATCGGGTGTATAGTAGGAAAATCATGGCAGTGGATTTGCTGTCTGTAATCTTGCTGAGTTTGGGATTTTGGTTGGTTGTAACTTGTAGAAGTTCGATTTGCAAGGGGTTTGTAAAGATCTTACCTTTTTTGCACGAATTGCTTCTCATTAGTGATTGCTTATTAAATATGGATATAGACTATGGTTGATGATTTGCTTCTTGTAGTCAAATGATTAATTAGTGGAACTTAGAGGTAGTATCATAGTTGTTATTCTTAGTCTAGAATTTATTGGCTACTCGTGCTGTGAACCTTTGTTACAGTTAACTAGAACTGGCATTGTTTTCATCTATATTCTGACCTTTAAGAGGGTGATTATTGCAAGAGTCCTTCCATGTAATTTAAGAGTTATATTCCATTCTGAAGCAGCTTTCTTGAAATGTATAAACATAGAACAAATCCTGCCCAAAGCTTCTCTTTGTACTTGGGAATCGGACATGTATGCTTTATGATGCTTTTGACATGCAAGCAACAGATGATTAAATCCCTACTCCTTCTATTCCCTTGTTCTGTTTCATGCTTAGCTGGGAACTAGTCTCTGATTAGGTTGAGCTCTAGGATTCCTCTTGATCATATAGCCACGCCCTAATTAATAGGAAGCATATTCCTCAATGACCTATGTTTGAAGGCCCTAAGTTGAACAGGATAACTTTCACCATTTGTATTGAGTCTCTTGACCGTTTGCATGAAGCAGAGATTTTACAATGCAGAAACTCAACTAGATATGATGATGCTTCAAATGTTGAAATTGTAGAAGCTTGTAAGAAAAGGAACTGCTAGTCCATCATCAAATGATCATGGGAAGATCAAACCAAGTGCAAGTTTCTTGTGCTCTATCTATAAAATGACCAATATATGTTAGACGGGATAGACAGATGACATTATCAAGACTAGAAGTAAGCAGCAACAATAAGCTAGAACAAACCTCTTATTCGCTATGCTAGTTTCCTTAAATTTGATTCCCTTATATGGATTTGGGTGTAGATAGAATAGTGTGTTCAGATTAAGTTTCTTTTGTGTATTAACTCTTTAATATATATTTTTTCTAGAACCTTGCAGGTCTCATATTATTTTCGGAAACCTTGTCCAAATGACATAGTGATTTTCAAAAGTCCACCTGTTCTTCAAGAAGTTGGTTATACGGATGATGATGTATTTATCAAAAGAATTGTTGCCAAGGAGGGGGACACTGTCGAGGTAAAAACTCCTGAACCCAAGCCATGTTTCCTTATGGTCTCTTGGCATCAAACTCAAAGCCTTGGCAGCCATATATACCTCTCCGAATACTTTACATCATAAGGGACATGTTTTTTTCCCCCCTTATTGATCATTCATCGATCTCAACACAGATGATTTCATAGTCAGTGGGAAAAAACATTTAGAATGTGGAGCTACACGTTGTCATTGCTGTTTTCCTGATGTCATGGTCATATGCTGATCTTTTCTTCGGTTTCTGCAGGTTAGAGATGGAAAATTGATAGTAAATGGAGTGGTACGGCATGAAGATTATATACTTGAAAGTCCATCTTATAATTTGACTCCTGTGGTAGGTTCTCTTCTTCTTCTTCTTGCTTTACCATATAGTTCTCGTGTTATGTTGTATGAGAGATCCTTGGTATAATCTTTCGCCCTGAAAATTTATGGCTTTGCTAATATTATGTGTTAAGATCTCTACCAATATTTGTTCTTGCAGAAAGTACCAGAGAACTCGGTCTTCGTGATGGGTGACAATAGAAATAACAGCTATGACTCACACGTTTGGTAACGTGCTTAATATTAGTGTAATGGATCTTGGTATCCTCAGATTTGCTGTTGTCACATGTTAACCTGTTGTTCTTTGGTCATTGTGAAGGGGTCCGCTCCCAGCGAAGAACATCATCGGAAGATCCCTGTTCAGATACTGGCCTCCAAACAGGATCGCTGGAACAGTTTCGCCAAAGGGCTGTGCTGTTGACGTACCAGCTGAGACTGAGTCAGTCTCGATAGCACAGTGACAAAGAATCCTTAGATTGTTTTGCAGAATCGGAAATGTATGAGTAGGCAGCTAACGTGTTTGCTAGTCTGTCTTCATCTCTTACCAGGTTACATTCTTATTGTACAACATTTCTGTCAAAATTGTGATAACTGCTGAGATTATTGGCATTTAGCGAAAGATTTTGAAGTTTCAATGTTAATGTTACTAGATTGCAGCTTAGGATTTGCGTGCAACATAAGTGGTTGAACCCTAGGTGTCATGGCGAATCAAGTGTATAGTTCCCAAAGGCATTATTTTCCACATAAGATCCTTCTTTTTCTGTGTTACTCTCATAACATGCTGTATAGCGCCTTTACGACTACTCTTCGAATATCAGCTTCTCATCATACTGATAGAATCAGATCTTCTAGCCGATTCAAATTCTTCTCGGAGGACCCTCCCGACAAGTTCAGCTGGATCTTCTCCTTCAAAGCAGCAGCTTTTGCTCGTATCTCTTCTCCTTCCTTCTCGACCATCAATGTTCTGATACATTTCTCTATTTCTGATCTCTCGAGCTGGTTGTCCTTCAACTCCAATCCCACCTTCCACACACGAGCTATATACTTAGCATCCGCGGGTTGATCTCCGAAAAATGGCCTGCAGAGCACTGGAACTCCTTCGCAAATACTCTCAAGGGTCGAGTTCCAACCGCAGTGACTCCAAAACGCTGCCACAGCTGGATGTGCCAGGACTCGCTTCTGAGGCGCCCAGCTAACAATGCAGCTTCTTCTTTCTTCTACCATATTCTTCAGGTTTTGGGGCAGCAATTCATTCCAATCATTTCGACCATGTATTAGTCCCTTGCGAATAACCCAAAGGAAAGGCTGCTCAGCGGCCTCCAAACCCAAAGCAATCTCCATGAACTCTGCCTCGGAGATCGATGCTATGCTCCCAAAGCTTACATACAAAACAGATCTCGGTTCCTGTTCGTCCAGCCAAGGTATGCAGCTCGAGTCTTCTTTGAGCAACGAATTGGGCGAGGATTTGCACGTGATCTTATGAAATGGGCCGATCGTGAGGATCGGGCTGACATAATAGTCTCGCACCTTTCTCAGTGCTTGAGGCTCCAGGGACTCCATGGTGTTCAATAGTATAGCAGCAGCGGACGAGAATGCTTCGTTCACTGCTGCTGTTAACTCTGAGAATGATGGTGGAAGCATTACTTCTATGGCCTTGTAGACTTCTCCAATGTTCGAATCGTCATGTTCTCGCGCTTCGGACACTGTAAAGTTTAAGTTGTGAAAATTGCAGAAAGCAGAAGAACTGTATGGATATACATCTGAATTGTAAGTTACACGAATAGATAAAAGAGAATGTTGTCGTCTTATCCATGCAGTCGAGGCCACTAACTTACCCGTGACAGATTTAGAACCTTGTCGGTCCATTCTCCGGCCACCAGCGAAAGCCAATAAAGTGATGGCGCCGCCAGTCCTAAGCGCAACACCCTTCAGATTCAAATCCTTAGCCACATCCTGAGCAAGAAACATGTACTGATCATACACTATACAACCAATCCGACCGCCTTTCTCCTCCTCCTTTCTCATCAACTCCTTCATCGCGCGCCTGAACTGACTCCTACACCTCTCATTCACGTTCAAGATCATATCCGCTAAGCGTGACAAATCAATATTCCCATCACGATCCATGAATCCGCTGCTAGGAACAAAACCGCGGAAGCACAGGTAGTCGAATTCCGGGTGAGTTGAAGGATCAGGGCAGTTGAACTCAGGATGTGCTATTGTTATTGGGAAGCCAATGCTGTGTAGGATCTTGGCTAACTCCAAGATTGGGTTTAAATGGCCTTGGTATGGAAACACCACCACCACGACGCGATCACGGCGTCGTGGTGATTCATCTTGATGTTGCATTGTAAGGGATGCAATGGTTCTTGAAAGAGTCAAGTTTTGGATAGTACTTATAATTTTTGTTCTATGTCATCCATGACGTGGTTGGACTAGATTATAGTTTTGATATGAGTGGATGCAAGTTAAAGTAGAATAGGGAGATTGGAAAGTGAATTTGGCCACCAAATGTGGTCCAAGCCATTAACATTGCTATTTGGAACTCCCAAAAGATAAAATAATACAGGGAGCATTCTATATTCGGGGGCGCTGTCCGTCCCCACAATATGCCCTGTTCCTTCTAGTCGAATTTCAGATACGCTTGTCATAGGTCCTTATAGAGAGTAAATAGCTCGAGTAATGAGTTCGACCACAAAAACTACGTTTAGTTGCGAATCTAGCAACTAAAGTTACATTTAGTCGCCTAAGCATGGCCGGAAACGATATCAATCCTTCGTTGCAGTGACGCCTTTGTTCATAATGCAATAACACAGCATTCTCTTGTTCCCAGAGATCTGCACGAGCAGCACGACAATGCAAACAAAAGCATGCTACCGATGTTGAAGTCGTGATTCATAAGTGAGGGCAAGAAACTCACGATCATGAGACCCTCGAACTCAAAATCATATGTTATCAGCAATATATCAATTGAGTGTTAAAAAGAACCTTAGAGTTTTTTCAGATCTTGCATTTGATCGTGAAGACATTTATTCACGTGACAGATTTTTATTTCCCATAATTGATATACAAAGAGATCCAGTAGCACTATCCAAACCTTCATCTGAATCTGGACACTGAGTACTCAAAGAAATTGCAACTGATTTTGTGTTCATCATGTTGAACTTCACCAAAATCTTCTCAATGTATCCTCTCTGAGTAAGTCACAGCTTCTTTGATGCTCTATCACGGACAAT
This sequence comes from Drosera spatulata, assembly GCA_035668315.1. Lineage (NCBI taxonomy): Eukaryota > Viridiplantae > Streptophyta > Magnoliopsida > Caryophyllales > Droseraceae > Drosera > Drosera spatulata. Next base: position 6,400 of record JAOVYX010000215.1, on the reverse strand, counting down.
CTCCATGCCTAGGATCTTTTTCGTAACACCAAGATCCTTCATCTTAAATTTTGAGCTCAGCATCTGCTTCAGCTGAAGAATTGCATCTCTATTCTTTGAAACAATTAACATATCATCTACATAGAGACTAACCAGCATAACAGAACCATCATCACAAAAGCGAAAATAAACACAAGGGTCATACTCACTACGAGAATATCCGTGAAACAATGAACCCATCAAATCGCTTGTACCACTGCCTTGGCGACTGCTTCAGGCTATACAACAACCGCTTTGCAAACCAGCCCTTCTTTACCAGATTCCACGAACCCCTCGGTTGATTTATGTAGATGGTCTCCTCTAAAAAATCATGAAAAAATGCAGTCTTTACGTCAATCTGCTCTAACTCCATATCAAAAGTTGCGATCAATGCCAAGATCAATCGAATAGATGTGTGCTTCACCACTGGAGAGAAGATCTCGTTGTAATCTATACCTTCTTTTTGAGAAAAACCCTTAGCCACTAGACGAGCTTTGTATTTCTCACCCTCCTTAATATTGAGCACCCATTTGCAACCAACTGGCTTCTTTCCTTCTGGAAGTCTCACCAACTCCTAAGTTTGATTCTTCTTAACTGACTCCATTTTCTCCACCATACCTGTCAACCATTTATCACGGTCATCAGAGTTGATAGCCTTATGGCAAGAATTAGGATCACCTCCACCAGCAACCAATGCGAAAACAAGCATGTCTTCAAAACCATATCTTTCAGGAGCCTTTGGATTTCGCTTATCTCTACCTGAGGCAATAATGTATGGCTCCTGCTGTTGCATTGGGCCTGTATCAGCTATAACCTGCTCAACCTGGTCAACTTGATCAATCTGATTAATCTCTGTCGAGCCCTGCTGATTAGAAACTTGCTCATTCGTCTCTGGAAGCTCTATCTCGATCTGCTTATCCTTGACATTAACATCTTTCCTGTTTTGTTTTATCATGTGATCTTCATCAAAGACCACATCTCTGCTGACCACTTTCTTCTTTGCTACAGGATCCCACAACCTATAGCCTTTCACATCATCCTCATATCCAAGAAAGATGCATTGTTTTGATCTAGCATCTATGCTAGATCTCTCAAAACTCTGCATGTGAACATAGACAGGACATCAAAAAACTCTCAAAATAGAACAATCAATAAGCTTTCCAAACCATATCTTTTCTGAAATGCGATGATCAATGGCTGAGATAGACTTCTGTTGATGAGATAACAAGCTATGTTAACAGCCTCTGTCCAAAAATTCTTAGGCAAACCTGCATTCAATCTCATACATCTAACTCTCTCCAGCAAAGTCTTGTTCATCCTTTCAGTCCCTGACCGTGAAGTGTCTGATGATGTCCTTATCTTTGCAGAACTGAACAAACTGACCATCTGTGTACTCTGCGTCATTATCAGATCTGAAATACTTCAGCTTCTTTTCTGACTGAGTCTCAACTCGAGCCTTCCACTGTTTGAAGATGCTGAACACCTCTGACTTCTACTTCATGAAATATATACCCAAACTCTCCTAGAGTGGTCATCAATGAAGCTCACAAAGTACTATGCTACATCTATTGACGTGTCCTTAATAGGCCCCAAGACATCGGAATGTACATAATGCAACACCTCCTTGCTAGAATGAGATGCTGTATTGAAACTCACACGATATTGTTTTTCAAGAACACAAAATTTGCAGAATTCTAGCTCACCTGATTTCACCCCCTTCAGCAAATTTCTCTTGTGAACATGTCTCATGCCACCTTCACTCAAATGTCCTAGCCGCATATGCCAAAACTCGATATCATCACTAACTGAATCTGAACCTGAAGCTGTTGTACCTCCATCCAAAACTGTGCTCCCAACCAATTTGTACAAGTTTCATATCTTCTCTGCCTTCATAACCACCAGCGATCCCTTTGACACTCTCATGATGTCATTTTTGATTGATACCCCACAACCAGTTGAGTCTAGAGTACCAACTGATATCGGATTTTTCCTAAGGTATGAGACATACCGCGCATCCCCCAATGTTCTGACTATCCCATCAAACATTCTGACCTTAATAGTTCCAATCTCAGCAATTCTGCACACCGCATCATTGTCTATTAACACGGAACCTCCGATGCATGGCGTCAATGTATCAAATCACTCTCTCACGCGGCACATATGAAATGAGCACCCGGAATCCATAATCCACTAATTTAACAAAGTATTATCTCAAGCTGCCAAAGTTAAACTGTGGGACTCTGCAACTCTTGAAGCCACGTAGAGATCACCATCGCTACAGTCCATATTCTCTGCTATGCTCACAGAACTGCATGATTTCTCGGACGACCTATTTTTATTCTGAGGACACTGTGCTTTCATGTGCCCCTTCTCATGACACTTGTAGCACTCCACCTGGGACAAGTCACGAGAACCTCGCGACCTCGATCTGGATTTCCCTCTGCTATCCTTGTTCCTTTGATGACCTCTGTCCCTGTTCTCTGACTTAGCAGCATATCCCTCCCCAGAACTGCTGGAACCTGAAGAATTCAACTTGCTCACATCAAGAACTGCTGATGTTACCTCTTCCACACTTAACTTGTCTTTGCTACAAGTGAGGTGGTCTTCAATGTAGCATATGAACTAGGAAGTGAGTAAAATCAATGCCTGATTCTCCTCTTCAACTCTAACATTCAGACTAGCCAGCTGCGTCACAAGCCGATTAAACTCGGCAATATGGTCATTAAGATCCGTCCCCTCCTTCATCTTGAGGTCAAACAAATGTGCCTTCAAATAAAGCTTATTTGATAATGACTTGGACATGTAAACAGATTCTAACTTCTCCCACATTTTCGTCGGTGAGACCTCGTTCAGAACTTGATACTTCATCTATGACGCCAGACTCAATCTGATGGTAGCTACTGTCTTTGCTTCCATTTTTTTTCCAGTCATCCTGATTCATATCTGTCGGCTTGATTCCTTTCAGAGTCTTGAACAGTCCTTACTGCACAAGAACATCCTTGATCGTACTCTATCAGATGCTGAAATTATTTTTTCCATCAAACGGCTCAATTTTGAATTTAGTCGTATTCACCATTGTCTCAAAAGCAAGAACAGCACAACAAAGAATCTAACTTTTGAAATCTTTCAAACAAAGTAGAAACTCTGATAAGAGAAATCGAATCTAAATCCCTAAATCCAAAATTCTGAACCCAGTCAACCTTACTCTGATACCACTTGTTACGAATAACAATTCGAGATAAAATACGAAATAATAAATCAGCAACCAAAATAAGAGCATCAAGAAAATGAACAACACCAGATTTACGTGGGAAAAACCCTCAAGGGGAAGAAAAAACCCACGGAGAACGAAAATCCACTATCAAACGACGTTTACAGCGTTTCCTAAAGCAGATGGCTCAATCTCACTTTGCGTGCACTCAAAAGCAACCAGAAATCGACAAATAATCGTCTCTGCCGCTCTATAAATGTCGACACATCATAGAACCCTAAAATCAAGCTATTGATAAGGTCCGCAAATAAAACAGGCCTGATGACCCATCGCGCCGGCAACAGAATACATGTAGCGCCCGTGACCCCGACCACATCGACCTGAGTTGATCATTTGCGTGCCTGATGCTCCTTAAAACTCCACATACTCAAGACAACATCAACAGTTAACATATATATTCTACTTTTTTTTTATTCATGGTCGATGTGGATAAACCTAGTCACACATATTCTCACAAAAAGAAAAAAGAGAAATGGTGATAGATGAATTGATGTGATATAAAGTAGAGATATTTTGATATTTTTATGTGAAAAAAATTATTACATATAAAAATATTATAATTTAAATGAAACATCCTAAAAAAATATTATAATTTGAATAGAAGAAAGGAATTATTCTCTAATAAAATTCGTTCAAGAACACCACCACCAAAACCCAATTTTCCTACGATGTACAGGATTTATTGGTAAATAGTGCATCCGCTTGCCACATATTTATTCTTATGGGATTAGCTATTTTACATATGCATAATTATTAGGTCATTTTTGTATTAATTAAAAAGAGATGAATATATTTTTAATTTAACTGTTGATCATCAAATCCAACGATCTAGCTATACATGAGCTTATATATGATTAGTCACAAATTCATTTTTTTCTAGTTTAGTACTTTTAGTTATAAGATGGCTATCAATAGTGTCAAAATGTTAGTAAAAATTAATTTACCTATGAATCTCCAATGATGTGTTGGATTATAGCTTTCTTGTTGATTATTATTTGTCAAAATCAAACTTTCAATTTTTTAACGCAACTTCTTCCATCAGATTGCTTAGAGCAAATCCAATGCTAAATGGTACTGTATTTTGGAATTGGCAAAGTTATACTTTGACTTGAATAGTATATTTTTGTCAGATTTTAGCAACGTTGTTTCAGTGTAACTCATGCTATAATATGTCCATGTGATAAATCAATGGACAAAAGAATATCATCTAGATTATTTTTTAAAATTGGGATTTGTGTATCAAATTCTATGGATAGGTAAAAATTAGTTTTGTTATTTTCATTAGGGACGATAATTTGGTAAAAACCAAATTTTTTTTCTAAAATTAGAAATCAAAACCGAGACGAATTAGTATATATCAGTTATTTCGGTTCATTCGTTTAACCGATTTATTTTAAACCCAAAACTGAAACCGAATTTCAGGCAAAAATCGAATTATAAAAACTGAATTATCGAAAATCGAATTAACGATGTCGAATTTCTTTATCCAATTCGGTTCGATGATTCGATTTTCGGATATTGTTCCTCATCCTTGATTTTTATAGCCAAATTTGACATAACATTTGACAAAAGGCAAAATTTACCTTGAAATAACTTGTCAATTGGAGTAATATATTTTCTAGCCATTGTTATAATATAGGTTTAACAACCCTTGTAGCTATTGTATTGGCTTGCTGTTAGAACATCCACAGTGGACATGTTATACGAGATGATATATACAAAATAGAGCAATTGGTCTTTTTTTCCAGTCCAATAATTGTGTTTTTTTGTTGACAAAAAATAACTTTTTCAAAATTGGTTGTTAAATTTAGTAAGACAAATGACATTTGTCAAATTTTGACATACTTGAAACCCAAAAAGACTGGTGAAAAATCTCAAGAAAAAATAAAAAGCAATCTCAAAAATAATATGTGGCTAAATCATCTTCGTTCATCAAATGATCGTGTCAAAATATAATACGATGTTGTACCGATATTGTCAAATTATAACAAATTAACACTAGTATAGATTGCATTTTTTAAACATAGTTTGTATTGGAGAAGATATTTTTTCATGTCAAATATATCAAGCGAAATTAAATGTATTATAGCTATATTATAATTTTGACAAATTAAATGTCTCATTCATTGGATTTGCTCTGTAAAAATAAACTTAAAACCGTCTTAGTTAAATATAATTATCCATGAATAGTAGGCTCTGCAAATTGAAGGAATATGAGCCTTATTGTTTTCTAGTTTTTTTTTGCTACTGATCAATGAAAATAAGGTTATCCGTTTCTATTCTATTCTAAATATAGACAAATCTTCCCATGCGGTTTGTCCCTTGTTCATTCGAAAAAAAAAAAAAAAACATGCGCACACGTTTGTTTGATAGAACACAAATCTGCTCCATCCACCATTTTCCGATCTTTCATCTCTTCTTTCAGTGAGATTGATCATTTTTTTTCTACATTGTTCTTCCTCCCAGTCGCTTCCAAGACCAGAAAGATCGAGGAAGGAACGTAAAAAATCTAAATTCCAGTATTCACGTACAAGGCTAAGGTTTTGGTTATCAACAGACCTCTTTATATTGGGAACAATCGTTGGCATTCCCTTGTGTTGATCAAATGTGACCCTTTTGATCAATAACACGGTGGGAAAAGGAACGAAGGAAACACATAGGGGCTTCCTGAGTAAGATGGTAAAAGCATTTGATCTACACAAATCGTCGTCGTTCAAACTGAAGAAGATCTTCGAGAACATTCCTGCACCTCGTCTATCATTCAACACGATAGAGGGTTCGGGTGGGGGAGGAATGGCCGTAGACGATAGGTTAACGAGAAGCCATGGTGGAAGCGGTGGAAGCCCTATGGATGCGAGAAAGGTAGGATCACCTTTCGCTTCTTCGAACGAGAAAGGTCTTGTTTCCAGGTTGAGCAGGGAAGGATTAGGATGCAACAAGGGGCCTTCAGGTAAGTCAATGAATAATCACGATCTCAAAGTTTGCAGGATCAAAGTCATTTCGTTACATATACCTTTCACATGATTTGGTAGATATAGATTTGATGAAGGAAAGATTTGCAAAGCTGCTTCTAGGCGAGGATATGTCCGGCGGTGGCAAGGGTGTTTCATC
>JAOVYX010000214.1:0-13857 GCA_035668315.1 Drosera spatulata | reverse complement strand
CGTTGCATACGCTTCGTACGTATATTTTTAATCCAAAATATATATTTAAATCCGACAAATTTTTGGGTTATTATAATTTTCAAGAAACTCGTCATTACATATGATCGTCTACTCATATGAAACATGATTATCAAAGTTAGAATCATTCCAACTTTCGCATCCTTAAAATTCAAAATCCTAAAATTGAAATGTTTAAAATAATCCCTAAATGTATAATCTCATTCCTGAACGTACATGTCACCAATGATCCCAAAATTTCACAAGCATAATGTATACGAGTGAGTGACAATATCCATGAGAAAACTTGTCGATAATTGATTTTGTTTATAACATTTTCATTAGTGTTTTTACCTATCTTGACTAAAGAAACTTTAATCCCTTTTTTCATATATATTAGATTGGAATAGTCATGTCCCAAAACAATATTATACTCACTAATAAGGGGAAAACGGATATGTTGCATGACCCACCTAATGTTGGGTGTGTCAAGGAAAAGTTTAAAACGTATCTAACGGTTATTATTCATCCTCATCAAATGAAATCAACCTAAATGTGGGCATTTTTAGGTTTTGACTTGGTTTCCTCACCTCCCTTTCTAGTTTCTCCATCGGTGATAGAAAATGAACAACTCATCTCAAAATCACAGTTTCTTGCATTTGAATCAAAATCTGGGTTTCCTCATCCTCACTTAGCATATCCACATGCAAACGTCCACTTTCTAATGTAACCCTAATTCAACATAAATTCAATGTCCAATTCCAATTCATCTTCATGGAATTTGACAATCTCGAGTATGTGAACCACAAAAGAGAACAGAAGATCATAGATTTGTTCAGCACCAAGCACAAAAGCGTTGTTGAAAAACTCAAGTGAACTTTCTCTAGTATTTGAAGATGACAATGAAGATGGATGGAAGAGTTGGATGAAATTCTAATTAGTATTCTTCGGGTTGGAAGCAGTGTTGGAGAACCCTCAAACCCTAAATCTAGATTGATTTAATCTAGTCCCTTGACTTGATAATGATGAATTGTCGCCATTCGATTTGTTTTACTTTTCACTTAACACACCATGCAACATATTCACTTTCCCCCATCAATAATACTTAATTAGTAATAGGGGTGAGTATGGTCCGGTATGGTACGGTTCTTGGCGATTTCATGTCCTGTCTCGACTTTTTCGGTTTTTAAAAAATCTCGTCCCGTCCAACCCAATTTTTCGCTATCGATTCTTCGGTTTTTTGATACGGAAAATCCGGTATTTTGATCCCTTCGGTACAAATAGAAGACACAAAAAATAAGAAAAAAAACTTATCAATTCGAGTAACAAGATCAATGCTTTGGAAACATACTGTAGACACAAAAAAATTGATAGGCCCAAATTGTATTCTTAATTCAGTTGACCAAATTCGTTGGCCCAATTGATTCAAACATCCGAACCCATAAAAAATCAAATAAGAAAAAAAAATAAACTAAAAGATCCCTAAAATCAAAGCCTCCATATCTGACGCTTTTTTTTTCTTCTTCTGTAAGTCCCCCTGTCACACTTCAAGATTCATTTGGAAGCTTCGCAGCTGATTTATTACCCTGTGGAAGAGATTTGGTTTTGTTTACAAGCCGAGATTGATTCAGTTTCCTTCGACGCCTTATCTCACAAACACCTCTTGATCGACTTCGTTGGACACATCTCTAGGAGCTCTTCATCTCGAGCAAGCTCATCTTTCTCCTCCATTCATCTCGAGAGCAATTCACTAACTAATTTAGGCGTGTCTACTCTTAGCCCCTATCAACGTCGTTGGATTGTGGCCGCCTTATGCTCCAGTGCTGCTAGCTTGCGGAACCTTTTGATGACACCCAGCAACTCCACACGAAGTACAGTCGTTGTTGTGGCTCTGTCCTACATTAGTCGCGGCGTTCGAAGATCGTAACAGAGGTAATCGACCTTGTATCCTAAATAACGGTGTCAAAACCAAACCGAAATCGATTATCGATCCGAAATCAAAATCGATGAAATCGATTATTAAATAGTTCGGTTTTGGTATTGAAAATGAAACCCGATTAATCAATCCGTTCGGTTCATTTTAAACCGATTACCGACAGTATGAACTGAATAATCGATTACGAAAAACAGATTAACCGAACCTTATAAGACCTAATAACAGAACCGTTTAAGGCCAATTTTAACCATATTGTCACAATTTTAACCATGTTATCTTGATATATTAGCTCTTGATGTATCAGGATGTTAGCTTGGCATTTGGCCACATGTATATAGGCCTGGGCTGTTTCTGTTTTCTTATTCATAGTAAAGGGCGATATTGTAAAGGGTTTATTGATGAGTAAGAACTAAAATGAAAAGAATTTCTTTCATTAGAAAAAATAATATTATAGCACCAACAATTTATAACCAATTAACATAAATCAGATAAAACCGTTTTGCAAAAATGATTAAAATGTCGTCGAAACTGTTTAAAAACCGATAAACCGAAATCAATAAATAAACGGTTTAGGTTTTCATTTTCAAACCGATTAATTAATCGGTTTCGATTTTGATTTTCAAATTATAAAATCGAACCGATTAAAACCGAATCGATTAATCAAAACGGAATTTATTAACACCCTTAATCCTAGAAGTTATTTGTCTGCTTCAAGTCTCCTTTTGATATTGTTGACTCGTTGAATGTTGGCTGCTTGTGGTCTAGACTTTGCTATTGTTTGTCATATCTCTGAGTGAGTGTATTTTATATATCTTGATTGTCTATTTTATTGTTATGAACTGGTTGGAATGTTAGACAAAATCTCCGGTTCACAAGTGAACTAGGCACTACCACTAGCTCGTTGATTGATTCACACACAGGAAAACAAACTAGTTGATTCATATACATTAAGTGAACGAATGCTCGATTTGATGATTGTTTTGACCATCTCTTTGTTTTATTTAGCTAGATTTGAACTAAAATTCAGTTTTGGGTTAGCTTAATGAATCGAAAACATTCAATTGATTAGGAAATATTTTAGATTGTTTTAGAACGTTTAGGCCGAAATCTTAACTACACTTAAACAGACTAAGAAAAAATGATAAAAAATCACCTAGATGTGACCTTTAAGAAAATTCATACTTAGATGAATAAATTGAAACAAACCGATCAAATTCACACTTATGTGAATAAAATCCGAAAAATTCACAAAAGTAGGTGGATTAACATTTAAAAGATTTTAGAGCCCGACTTAGATCCATCAGGAGATAACTAGTCATAAAATTGACAACTGAGACTGTGCGAATTTCAGAACTACACATGGTCTGACCCCTCCATGGTTCAAGATATAACAATGATATGTAGGAAACTTTATTAGAAGGTTCGACCATAATCTTAACTACATTTGACCTCATCTTAAACTCCACAAGTACATAGACAACCGTTAAGCAGTTTGATCAAAATATCTGTATATTCTCTAATTTTTCCTATCTTGTTTTGCAAAATACACAAAGAGAATACAAATGGAAGGCAAGACTATTTAATAGAAGAAACCTTCAAAAGTAGAGACCTCATTGATTGTTGGGGTGACGGGTGCTAACAACTGACGCGACCTTCCCGTCACTTAATCAAGCTCCTGCGTCCAGAACTCTGTCTGAAGCTCAGCCTTATCCAACCTTTTCTAATTGGGGATTAACTAGATGTCGACTTCTCAGGTCGTACCATCCGACGATACGCAATTCCAGTGACTTAAGCTCAGATCTCCGAACCCCAAGTCCGCACATACATGCCATACTAACTACACAGGCTATTGATAAAGGCATGGTGAGCTGATTTCCTCATGGATATTTTTTTATTCACTTGGTATAATGGTTTGACTCGAACTATTTGCAAGAGATGACAAGTTTCAACAAGGTTGAATAATGGTGCAATGTGTTGCTTGATTGTAGTCCCAATTTTTTGTTTGTTTCATTCTCATTTTTCATTGTATCGCTATATTTGGTGTTTTCTTTCATTCTAGTATCTTGGATCCAATGACTATACTATGTCCCTAATCCAGGTATGTTGTCCGTTAGTGTAATGAGCAAAAAAAGCAGCACAATCTGTAAAAACCAGTGTCATTGACAACAATAAGTTTTAACATTTACATTACATCAACTACAACAACCTATTTACTAACTTTAGATAGATAAACTTAAGGAAGGAGATAAACGGTAATGATAATCCTAAGATTTCTAATATCGGTGTGGTGTTTAGTTGTGTCAATGCTTAAGGGTACATTGGGTTGTAAGTTTATCTTTATCAACTTTTGTATTTTTTTTAATCAATCATTAATAACCAAATCTATCAAATCCAACAATATGTCTATTTTATATGTTTCAGTTCGGTTCGGGATAAGCGGGACGGTTCCCGGGTTCCTAGTCTCATCCCGTACTGATTTTTCGGTGTTCCTATTTGGAATTCCCGTCTCGTATCGATATATGACCGATACAAGTTTGGTACAACCGGTTCGATCCGATTCTTGGTCCCGCTCGATCAGGTTCGATACATTGGGAAATATTTGCACATCCCTACTCAGTACCATTGACATCATTCGACTTATATCTTGAGAAAATTCATTGTTTCATGATACAACTCAATGACTTGCTTTTTCGAACACACGTACTCAACTTATAACCATGCCCATACACAACTTAGAATAACACAAGTACACAGCAAACTTTCATAAAATGATATGTTGTCCATTCTCATACCAAGGTTTCGTTCTTCTCCCTTTTTGGATGGAGGGAATATCGAAGGACTTGAGAAAATCTGTAGAAGTGTTGAGTACCTTCAAGTTCCGACCAAAACGCAACGAACCGAGATGCACACTAAAGCATGAAAACAATAACCTGCCTTCTGGCACGCAAAGGACTGGGATGGCGGGAACATCCCTTCATTGATAAAAACGAGAACTTGTAGTATCACATTACACACCAACCCTCTAGAGCTGATCGACTATGCTGGAAGATAAAACTGATCGACTACGCTAAGCTGATCACAAACCAACTCAAGTATTCTCTGTATTTCACTCGTCAATATGACATCTATTGATGTGTCCTCTCAGGGGAGGAGGATACAGAAACATATCCAAAAGATCTTCTCCTGCCCCGCGAAATATGAAAGCTGTAAGATCCATATTCATGGGTCAGAAGATCCAGAACCAGGAAGCATTGGATAAATGGACGGGCAGCACCTCCATGGTCAAATTCAGAGATGAAAAACAGGTTAAGACTTGTGGCAGTCTTGCACCTTCAGCCTCTTACAGACTTCGAATTCCTGACGCTCTCACACCCAGGACAGTTATGCAAGCTCTCATGAATATAAATATCACACTCAAGACAGAAGTACCGTTGGCATTTTGGACACGTGACGCACAAGCTAGATATGTTCCCTGCGTCATCAAAGACAATACTTACACGAGAAACAGAAGATGCTGAAAATGAAAGAATGAAGCAAGTTGCTAGAATTCTCGCTAATGTTGAAACACGACCATTGGTTTGATTAAAAGAGGGGTAACATATCATCTGCAGAAGAGCAGAACGGTAATTCTATTCTTGTTCTTTTTTGCCATACATTAACACATGATTATTACGGTACGGATTTAGGCAGAACTATTAAGGAAATGAGAAGTTTAACCTTTTCTTCAAATTTAGTTTTATTTGAAAAATCATTACCACGGGTCAACACTAATTACGATATGAAAGATGGTTATCTAGTAAATTGCATAATTGAAGATGTTTACTACATCCTTGGCATGACTGCATGGAGGGACAAAAGTGCTTAGCATGTGAGGAGATTGTGGTCATGGTCAGGAATAGGAAATAACTTATCCATGACAAAGGAGAAAGAATAAGCATTATCTTTGGATAGCTTAATTCACTTCAATGAAGTGGTAAGTGAACCTAGAATGTAATTGATAACGGAAAATTTACACAAAGAACCATCAAAGTGGTACCAAATTTCAAAAGGATGCTTACCAGGATTCAGAAGACTTTGCTGGCACCCAAAACAAGTCTGAGGTACTCTTTGCCTACTCCTCTGTGAAGCAGCCACCTCATTAAATGGTGTGATTGGGAAAAGATGATGATATGACCTCGCCAAATGAGGCGAGGAAACAAGGGTCAGTCCACAAATACGACATTCAGTAGGCAAATCACAAACGCGCGCTTTGCATCTTGGACAACTGTAACCACCAACTTTAGCCTCTTTATGGCATGAGCAAATAGCTGTCACGCCCTCCGCCGATCTCTGGGGAAAACCCATTTTTATAAGATTGGAAATAGCGTAATCTGCAATTGCTGGAGGTGGTGGTGCATGGTCCAGCATCAAATCTTTAAGATGTGACTGCAAAATAAACTATGATTAGTCACCAAAAGGAAAGAAAAGGAAAAAAAAGGGAAAAAAATTGCAATCCAATTACGTCAGTAAGAAGATCAATGACAGGTGAAAACAATGTTAAAAATGGTCTAGATAACCATCCACCACCTAGGGATCATATGGCCCCATAACGCCCGACGGCTCGAGGGGCATTAGTGCACCTCCTTTTTTTCTCCTCTATAGGGATAATAGTACCACATTACATTTTGCTGCTTCAAGGATCACTCTATTAATGTATCACTGCTCCACACGACATCTTAAATGATAAAAATTGAAATTGGAAAACACACACAAACGATCCTATAGGCTCCACCCACCCAGCTGCTCCGGCTGATACTTCAACCATCCTGCATCACCTAGTTGCTTTTAGAAATAATGGCATACTATGCGACAGACTATTAAAAGGCAAGCTAAGCAAGTTATAAGCTGAAGTTACCTCATCCAGTGCTACAGAGCAGGATCCACCAGTTTCCTGGCAAATATGTTTGCATATAAACATCTCAGCAGAAAGGCCAATTATTGAGCATCTGATTTTCGAACTTTTGCACTTCTGAATAGTTTCCATTATATCACCAGGATCACAAGTACTGAGAGCTGAGTAGAGAATCAGAGCTTCACGATGACCATATGATGGAATTTGATTAAGAAATGAATCGATGAGCTCCAAGGCATTCTGTAGAGAAGCATCGCCAGAGCACTCCAACTTACTTGTCAGAGCTTTAATATGAGACTCAGGACTTCCCCCAAGTTCCGTCAAACAATGAGCAATGCCATCTTTGATGATCACAATGCCAATCTGACTAAGAGGATTCTGGTCAAAGAACTCCCTGATGAAAGCTTCCACATGTTTGGCAACAACAGCCATTCTACTGGGCCGATAGTCCATCTCTGCAGCTGCCTAAGCAAGAACATAGCATCAACTCAACAACAATCAGGAAACTGACCTACAAGGCAACAAATTATTTGATACATCATCTTCATCAAAGCCTCAAGTCCCACTGTCAGAATTTTTTCCAACTTCTAGCAGATGCACTTCTCTTACTCGGTTACTCCGCATAATATATCTAACCTTTTGAAATACAGACCAGTTTAGCACATCTATTTCACCAGTTAAGCCGAGGATGATATAGACAGTTTATTATCTCCCCTTCATCATCAATTCATCAAGTATAGGAAGACAGTCAAAAAACTTTACCATACAGTATCAGCCAGTTTCCAATCATAAAATATAATGGATACTGTCCTAAAACCATAACAAGGACACTTAAAGGGATTAAAGCTTGGTTTATTTGTCTAAATTATAATTCTTAAAGTTGAGCACCTATCTCATAGCAACATTAGTTTCATCTTTGTTCTGCACAGAATTTCAAGACCACTTCAGAGTGATTTTGCAATGCACAAGAACGTCAAAAGATATAAATGTTATCCCATGCCTTTTTGATCTAACCTATAAACATTAATGCTTAAGCCAAAAGGATCCGTTGACAGGAAAAAAGAAAACAAAGAAAGGAAGAAACAAAATTGAATAGCAAAAATGTTTGAAAACTATATAGTTTAATACTCACTCCGTTCCATAATATAGACAATCAATTGACCCGGCACAGAGATTTATGTGTTTGTTGAATTTTTATGGAATTTTGTGAAGAAAAAATATTTTTTTAGTGATAGTGGAGTTTATTGTACCAGCTGTAAGAGGAGATAGTGACTGTACTGTAGTAGATGCTGATCGTTTTGGGAATTTTTTATGTGAAAATGTTACTAAATATGATATGTTGTATATATTTTGGAACGGTCCAAATAGACAAGTGCCGTTTATATTATGAAATGGAGAGAGTATAAAAATGTGTTGAAAACTATTGAATCAAAAGGAACTGAAGTTCAAGAAGCAAAAATGTTAGTCTTGCTCACTCCAATAGTACAGTGCAAAACTAAATGCAAAATAAAAAGGAACAACGTCATGTCAAGAAAAACATAAAATCAGAAAGTGCTAGGCACCAAAGGAATATATCATGCTCAACATACCTTGGAGAAATCAATGACAATGCATAGATAACGAATAAGGCCCTTCTGAATCCGAGCAGCAGTTTCAGCAGAAGAGATGGACCGCAAACGCCGACGATAGTGTGCATGGTGAAGAGCCTTGTCATCTATAGGACGAAGGAGTCCGGATTCATCCTCTTGCAAAGATTCCCATGACCTCTCATCAGCATAAGTTCTCTCCCATGCTTCTTTGCCCCTCTTGTTTTCCTCTTCATCATCCTCATCTTCTGGTTCTTCATGTGGCCGTCTTCCCCTACTATTGCTGACCTCTCTATGCTCGATCCCATACATCCTATCCACCGATAGAACTGTATAGAATTATGAAAAAGATACATTAATCGAACGGCATTGCTAAGTCCGATTGAAACCATGTCAACAGCTCACCGGCATAAGAACAAAACTAATCCTAATGTTCACAATTCACATCCAGCAACATTGATATTGCAACAGGAATGAGAAAAAGGGTCATCCCTTAGCTCTATACTCAATGGCATGACTTATATTTAATGCTTCAACATGCCATCTCTCAGTTTTACTTACCGATTCTAAAGGGGGAAAAAATAAAATAAAAACAGACCTAAGTTGTCTACAAGCCAATGTCCATTACAACATCTCATTGTTCACAAAATGTGATCAAGTCCTAAACATGATTCATTTGCCGCTCCAAACCAATCTTCACAAATTCATAATGTGATCCAAGTAATAAAAGCGAAGCTCGAGCACACTGCAAGACATGAAGGATCATATGGACTCTATGAGGCTTAACAAAATAGCCCTAGCAAGTAGGTAAAGCAAGGTTCTTTCTCCCCCTTCTCAATTTCACCGTTTGAATTGATCATTCACTGTTGCAGCCATGAGGAATTACCTAATCACCTCTATTCATCGGAAAGATATATAAAAAATCTGAGAAATTAGGAGGCAAATTCAATCACCTGATGATGCGAACTATAGAAAGACCAGAAAACCGAGCAATGCAAAGGTTCGCCAGCGGCAATTACCGTGCTGTCGCCTCACCGGGAACACTTTTTAACTGCCGCAGGACGAGGTTTCTGCGTGCTCGATTCCTCCGTCGCCGCCGTGTGTGGCCGCTAGGGTTCTCGATTGCTCGGTCGTAGGAAGAGTTGTGTGAATAATCAGTCGCAGGGGTGGTGCCGCCGCCGGCGACTTCGACGGTGGAGAAGCCGTTCCCCGCCGCCGTCTGCTTCGTGTAACTCTCGCTTCTCGCCGTTTTGTTCTCTGTCAGTTCGCTGTCGACGAGCGGCGGCGAGTATTCTTCCAAAACTAGGGACTCAATCTTTGCTTATTTAGTAAACTAATTATTTATTTTTAAAATAAATTTTTAAATAATAAGGTCGTTCAAGTATAGTGTTGAATATTTCCGTTCATGACACAGGTTCGATCCCCGCAACTGCGGGGTTTTCTGACGTCATTTTTTCTAATTTTTGATTTTGCCTTATGGGCTTTGCTGTTTTAGACTGGGCCTTCGATATGGGCATTTTCTTAATGACCCCAAGCTGTCCACACAAACGGAAGCCAGTTCCCAGTGTTACTGAAAGACTGGAACCAACATTGCTTGCATTTTTATTGTTTTTTATGGTCAAGTAAATAGCCTTCCTATGCTATATTTTCATATTCTTAAATTACCATCGGAGATATATATCCGAAGAAATTAACCAATGACCAATAATAACTTGGGGGTCGTGTGTTTAAACAGCAAGTATAATAACATTTGCTCACTCGTGGAAGCATAAATGCATTTTTTTATTTTTTTTGTTAAAGCCCTATACATATATGTTTTTAAAGGTTTTCAGGGTCAGTTTCTATTACCTTTCTAAGAACTTTGAGCAGCTGATGAGATACGTAATTAATCTATAATCGTGATTTTTCCCGTGAGCATAGCTTCCTCGCATAACATCCAACTCTTATCAACAGCTCTTTATCAAAAATTAAAAAAATAAAAATAATAATTTACAGTTTATAATTTACACACCCACATTTCTTTGATTGAACTTTTATACTTCTATTTTGAAGAAAACTAATCTAGAAGATGATATTTTAATTTCTGTTTCTTGGATGACAAGTCAACTATTTAGAAGTAACACGAAATTAAAAACGATTAAAAAACAGTTAAAAATATTGATAGAAAGATTTCCCTTCTACGTTACGCAATCTCTAATTTGAGAAGGAACAAGTTACATTTGCATTGCATTTGGCGACATAAATATGAAGTTCATGCATGATTTCTGCTCAGGAGTTTCCCTCGAGAGAGGGGCAAAGGAGGAACAAGGACCATCTCAAGTCACATTCACGACGATGACACCTCAATTTGGCTCGACTTCTTGTAAAATACTTACGTAATATTCCTTCCATCTCATAAAAAGTATTAACGGATTAACTGGATATGCGTGTAACAATAATTAAATATATTTTTTTTTATAAATTTATCGTGAAATATATAAGTTATGTACTTCAATTTTATATATATTGTGAAACGATCGGACTGAACAATTTAAAGATACGAGATCGAGACAATAAAAAAACGAAAACACACGAAATTAATGTGCGAAAACCCGAATCTAGGAAAAAAAACCCCACAAATCACAATACCACAAACCGTGATGGCAAATCACTATGAGAAAATCGGACGTATTACATTTCAACTCAAATCCAGAAGAAACTCTATGAATTGATCTCACACTCTCATACATCAAAGACCTAATAACATGGGATATTTATAAGCTTTGAACAAATTATCAAAGTAAAAGAAGGGACTCAAATCTGTTGAGAACCACGTCCGGATGTGGGCAGAACAGAGTCCGGGAGCAATACAGCTTCTCTTGAAGCAGTGTTCGAGAGCATCGAGCCTCGCCCAGACATGCACTACCACTATGCTCGGACGCAATATAATTTTCACTCCGGCCTTCTTCTGGCTTATACTCATCCTTTCTTTACTGTTCCGGTCCTCCACGATGTTACATCATACTAGATATATTATACTGGGTCCGCATAGCGCACGTATGTCACGAACGTAAAATAGTAAAAAAATCTCAACACAGACGCGATTTGATATGAAAACGGGACTTATATTCAAACGTGTAGAATTGTACTAAATATGTTATACTTTTCGTGGAACGAAGAGAATATATAAATTAAGGATTAACGTCCGAAAAAAGGTTGTAATTATTAGAACTCTTGACATAGAAGATTGCTTCAAGGGATGATGGATCTGCTCCACGACCATTTTGCGGACAGATAATTATGGTTGTTTGGTGGTCCGGGTGGAGTTGGAACTTAGAGAAGGTTAACTAATGATAAGATATTAAGAATCCGTTCTATAAAAAAAATTAATAAAAATAAATAAAAATAGAAAAAATAAAAAATAAAAAAAATCGTTCTTTATGATTGTGCAGTCAGGAGTTTGCTACGTGTTATGGATATAAAAAAATAATTTCTTTTTATGCATGTAGCATATTAACACGATAAGATTGTATACAACATATCCTTCTATAGGGGAATATCATTGGGTTCGACTCACGAATAATCGCTTATTTCATGAAATAAGGTTTTCAATTTTATAATGTATGTCTTAACACATCGTGTATCAAGTGTTTAAATGACCTTTGAGAAAACACAGAAACAAACAATTAAAATTGAAACATATATTTATGTATATAGAACTACATTTATTTATTTTTTGATATCAAAGTTTAATTTACTTTGATATCAAATTTGATTGGTCCTATATTAATAACATAATATTTATAATTTATATTTGATGTACTTAATTTGTGGTGTATTTTCATTATCTCATATATATGTTGTTCCAATGGTATTGTATATTTATTGTATTACTATTACATCATTAATTAGAAGACCTATAACAACTAGTTAAATAGTTATCATCACGACATACAAAACTCAAATATTTTATATTTTCTAGGTGATTTAATATAGATATGTGTAGTTAATTATCAATTATATTTTTTTATATACATAATATGAATAACATGAATAATATTATTATAAACCAAGTCAATAACTTGTGATACTAATTAAATCTCAACTATTCATTCGTGTTTACTTTACATCAATCGTCTATTAGGAATAATGCATCCAGTATCTTTGATCCTAAGCCACAATGTATCCCAGTTATTGATTGTTAGGCGGATTTGAACTGGGACGCTTGTTACGTTCTTGATTAATTAAACAGTGACATTACTTGCATTAGGAATGATGAATGATCCTTTTTTTTTTTTTTTTTTTTGGTCGAAAGAATGATGAATGATCTTTAGTAGTACTAACTTATATTCAATTGAAAAATCGAAAAATTACACTAAAATGTTTAAGGGAAGTTTCAATCACACTTTGGTACCTAAAATGTTTGATGACACATTTAGGTATCCATTACAAGTTTCATTTACATTTTGATGTCTGAAAGTGAATAAAAGTCATAAATACCCTTCACCAACCTAAATACCTTACCTCAAATTCACCTTCCTCCCTGTGCCTCAATTATTGACCCACCGGCCACCAAATCAACCACCAAAATCTCTGTTCCGCATCACCAAAACAAACACCATTTCGACACCCAAACACCACAACCCGATCCTGAATCCTTACTCAAGTCCGATCACTATCATTTCAGCATTTCATTTGGTCAAATTCGTCGAAGCCACCATTTAATTCCAAGTTTGTTCATTTGCTCAGTAAGTTTCTATTGTTCAAAACTAGTTTAAAATGGTTGGATTTATGATGAGCGGGTGTATGAAGTTTCAATTTTGAGCGGGGTGTATGAATTTGTTTTGCTCTGTAGCTTCGTTGGATGTCAATATATTCAAATCGAGAAATGTGATGTCTTGATCTTGAACTCTTTATTTTTTATATGCTGTGACTCAGCTAGGGTGACACCACACATTTCTGACTGGATGGCCTATATATCCATCCTTAGTCCATGAGGTGCTAAGTACGTGGACTAGCACTGTTGGTCAGGCTCCAGCTAACGATCCTGATGAGGAGTGCGTCTCATTTCAGCTAGGGAATGAGATGAGGCGCCTAAGTCTGAGTGAGCTTTGTAGGATCTATCATTTTCGACCGGGAGGCTACCGAGATTACGAGAGGGGATATGTGCCTCATTTGCAGGATCTATGGCAAGAATTGACATCGTCTGGGGAATACAACCCCCATAACAGTAAGAGTTCTGCTCTTAAGAACCCTATTCTGCGCATTCTGCATTGGTTCCTAGCTTATACATTACTGGCTACCAAGAGTAGCCATGGAGTTATATCGCAAAAGGAGCTAGGCATTTTCTTTGTGCTGCTGCACAATCTGGTCTTTTCACAGGACTATCCTTACCTCAGTACCGGATTTATGCTAGTGGAGAAGATTGAGGCGGTAGCCGCAGACAGTCCTAGAGCGCCGATCCTCAT
>JAOVYX010000213.1:0-13858 GCA_035668315.1 Drosera spatulata | reverse complement strand
GTTTTAATGTTATGAACGTAACGTTACGTCTCAAAATTTTGAAACGAGATTCATTTCTTACTTTTAATTTATTACAAGGAGAAAACGTATAATTTTGTTACAGTTATTAATTTTCGAACTATTATTTGATCATAATTTTTTTTCACATTTATTTGATCTCAATTTTCTGGGACTTTACAATTCCATATGCTTCTGCTGTTGGAAGCTTAATGTATGTTCAGGTTTGCACTCGACCTGACATTTCTTTTGCGATGGAAATGTTGGGACGATAGAAATGTTGAGGGCTGCTAAGAAGGTGATGCAGTACCTTCAGGGCACTAAGAAGTATATGCTTACATATAGACGAACTGATAGCTTGGAAATAATTGGGTATTCGGATTCAGATTTCGCTGGCTGTGTTGATTCTCGTAAATCGACATCTGGATATGTTTTCATACTTGTTGACGGAGCTGTTTCATGGAAGAGTGCAAAAAATCTTTGCTTGCTACTTCCACCATGGACGCTGAATTCGTAACTTGTTTTGAGGCATCCTCACCTGGTGTGTGGTTGAAGGGTTTCATGACTGGTCTAAAACTTATTGATTCTGTTGGTAGGCCAATTAAGATCTTTTGTGACAATTCAACTGCCATTTTCTTTGCTAAGAATAGCAAGTCGAGGGATCGAAACAAGGCTATCGAGATAAAGTACTTAGCATTGAAAGGCCATGTCAAGGATAAGACAGCGGTCATTGAGCATATCCCTACTTAGTTGATGTTAGCAAATCCTTTGACTAAAGACATGCCACCAAGGAGTTATAAGGATCTTGTATGTAGGATGGGACTTGGTCTTATCATGTGATTGTCGTTATAATGATAATGATTATGAAACTCTTATTCAGTTTTGTTATTCTCCTTTAGTTGTGCACATTTTTGGTTTCTGGAGAATAATAGTACCCGTTTTTTTTTTTTTTTTTTTTTTGGAATGAACATTTGGATTTGTTCATTAAGTTGTGTTATCATTTTAAGGATGGACATTAAAGGATATGGTGCAACGTGATACATGGAAGGTATTACTCGCTCGCAAAGGACATGTCGCCATGATTCGTGCATTTTATTTCTTTCTAAATATGTGGGCTCATGGATTCAGGGTTAATGACTTGTGTTATGAAAAACGTAGGATCAAGTGGGAGAATGTTAACTTAATTATTTATAAATTTATATAATGTGATCCTAGTAATATTCCCTTTTGGATAAAGTCAAATAACCACCCATGATCCTATATCTTTCAAATGTCAAATGATAACTGCTCCCTGTTTTTACGTAACTATTTTGATGACAAGTAGTAAATATAGAAGAGATGGGATACGGGTCTAGATTAAGCACTCAGTAAAACACACCATCTAAATTGAGAGTGAGATTAGCTTAGTAGTGCCTATTAAACAGACGACGATTACTTGAACAATAATGACAGGAGGTACGACCTATACGCTTTCGCCTTGAGTTTTATTAGATTCAAATATCTGACAACAAGTACAAGGTTGCTGGTACACGAGAATTCCCAAAGACAGGGCGATTTGAACTTGTTGTTGGCACATTGGCTCCGCGGCCGCTACCAGCTCCTCCACTTGCACATGGAAGGTTCATGCCATTCATAACTGTTCTTTCTTCGTGGACAAAGAAGGCGTCGTTTCAAAGGGAAAAATTCATTGGATTGCATACGCAAATATAAATTTACCACTCGAGCAGGAGTTGTATCTCCACCTCATTTCGTTTGATTTGGTAAAAGATGTAGTCACTGAAACGTTAAATCTGAATTTGCCTATGACACCAGAAATCGAGGACTACGGCTTCTTTTTGATAACAGAGGATGCCTTTCTTGTTGTTGCTCGCGCTTTAACCAGTTGGAGATATGGACCATGAAGAATTGGGATGAAATGAATTGTTGGGAGAAGGAACGCGTCCTTAAGATAGGCCCTTGGTATCAGAGAAGCCTTCCTTGGTATCAGAGAAGCGAACAATCTACGCAAATATCCCCGGTTACAACTACTCTAGTTGACAATAAGCTATTCATAGTTGGTCCGAGATATGAGAACTTCGTGCTTGCTTCAATCGACTTGCTCTCTGGAAAGCTGGAGCCAATAAGTAAAGACGAGCCTACTTTAAGTCTTGTTCCTTCATTGAAGGCCTTGGGAATTCGTTTCAAGGAGAGCAGCCTTCGTCTATTGCCTTGATACATTAGATTCAAGTAAACAAATATCGTACTGTTAACCAACCTGGGTTGCTTTATTGATGTTTGGTATTTGACTCAACCTTCTTTTTGAAGGTCTTGAGTTCGAATCCCATTAACCTCAATGTCCGGGGGATTAGTTGAGGTGCACGCGAGCTGCCCCGCACACCTTAGTCATAAAAAAACAAAAAAACTATATCGTGCTGTCATATTTGTACGTGAACCTTGCATTTACAATGCATCAAATGTTTATTTGATCTTGTGATGCACAAGAAATTGCATATGTTTTGAGTTTGATTCCTGCGGACACGTTGAAGCCATCGATAAAAGTTGAAGCCAGGTTCCCTATACTGATGAATATGAGATCGATCAACAGAGTAGTATAATGTCGTTTTCAAGCTTGTGCTGCAGTTACACCGAAGACTTCGACCAAGAACACGAACACTGCTGTTAGGCAAAACTAGTTACAATGTACAGAGAATGCTCATAACTAACAAAGACAAGTCTCATCTCTGACTCTTATCCTACGACTACAAACTCCTGAGATGAACTGATTGAGAACGACTTCGCCTGCTCTTATGTTTAACATATGTTTATAACTCGTGTCGAGTAGTAGTTGCGGTTTGGATACATCTATTATCTATTACTAGAATATTGTTCTATGTGAAAAATTATAAGAAAATAATAGTGTTCTATAACTTATGTCCTAAATATGTATTTTATGTTTTTGTTTATTTAGCGAGAAATATATAAATTTGTGTATTATATTTTCTTTAGAAAGATTTTATTTTACTTTTGATTTTATGTTTAATAAATAATTTTTGCGTATTTTGATTTTTTTTTCTTACTTTCGTCTTTTAAATTAATACTAGATTACTACCCTGTGTGCTGCACAGGTTCTTTTAATGATCATTTTATTTTTCTATAGTAATGTTGTTCATGATCTTTTTATATATCTATGTGTTAATTAAATTTTATGTTTCTCTATTTTGATTGTATATTGTGTATTTATATGTTTTTATTTTGATTTTGTGATGTTGTGTTTTTATTAAGTTGTTTTGTGTGTATATATATAATAGTTATAGTAGGATTCTTCATAATCTTTTTTTTTATATATAAGAATAGGATTGTTTGTAATCTTTGTGGCAAGGATTCCTTATATTTTTATTGTAACGAGTATAACTTTGTTTTTTAAAAAAAATTAACATTTAAAAAGATTGATGACATTCATGTTCTTGACGTACATGTTCTTGACGTCTCATAAAATGATTTTGTGTATTTATATGTATAATAGATGTGTTTTAGTTAATGTTGTGTTGTGTGTGTATATATATACATACACACACAAGAATAGGATTGTTTATAATCTTTTTAGCAACGATTCCTTATATATTATTATTATAAGGATTATAGAGTTTATTTTTTCAGTTTTTTTTTAATAAAATTGAACATTTGAAAAGATTCAGAGCCATTTGAAAAAATTGATGACGTTTCATATCTTGACGCCCCATTTCTTAACGTCTCATGTGTATTTATATATCTAATAGATTTGAAAATTCTAATATTACCCTAAATTTTAATTTCTTAAAGTCACATAAACCACGTGATAGCATCTGATGACATACCAAATAATTTGTTTATATGAAAATTTGGTATCTAAGATCTATCCAAAAATATTTGTTAACATTTTTCTGTTAAAAGTATTTAATTTTAAGTTTGATTTTATGTTGAAAACATAATTTCTGGATATTTTGAATTTTTTTCCTAACTTTCTTTTTTAAATTGAATAAATGACGCTTTTGTGTATTTCGATTTTGATGTTATTTTAATTTTAATTGGTTAAGATGCATATTAGATTAGTCTTCATTTAATTGGTCTTAAAAAATTTTAACTAGAATTTTATAAAATAATAATAATATCCTGTCATATCGTTATGTGATGCACAAGAAGAATGATAATAATAAAAAATTATCTAAGTTATTCTATATTAAACATGATGGTTTTTTTATTCATTTAAACATTTTGATGATTAACTAAATTGAGTATAAAACTCGACTAATGTAATCTTACTTTTCTAGTAGTTTTTAAATGGATGACACATCGGCAGATGACCTACGTTGCCAGGTGATTTTTTTAATTAGATAAAGATAAATATATTTAATTTTTTATTTTTCTTTTTTGATATTTTGATATTTTGGAAAAAAATTAAGAGAATTTTTTAATATTTTGTAGATATTATTTTGTAAAATATTTTCTAATATTAATTAGATATATACAATATTGGATAGATTAGATATATTAAATTAGATATTTTTTTTGTTACAAAATAGGATTTTTTTAATTTTTTTATTAGATGGTTTGTTGTTTGCCATGCTGATGGTTCGACGTGGAAAGGAAGTTGTGTAATTAGATATATATTAGATATTTACAGTTACACTAAGATGTAAGATGGCTAACCATTAGATAGTATGTCAGGATATTAACATAATTTTCAAAATTGTAATAGAAAATTATCCAAACATACAGTTTTGAAAAATTAATTACAAAAACATCCATGCGGGATTTTAATTACAAAAACATACAATTTGAACGTTTCTCTCTCCTGGTCCCACAATCTCATCTTCCTCCTCATTCTCCTCCTCCTCCGGCTCCCATTCTCCCTCTCCACCTCTACATCCGCCCTCCTCGCTCTCCGCTCCATCGTCGTCGGCTGCAGCCTCACCCTCTGGTCTCTGCTCTCGACAATAATAGTCCCACAGGTGCATGATAAACCTCAAGCACTCTTCTGATCAGTCAGTCTTCTCAGGTGAGCCATAGCCACAAGGATTCTTGCTATAGCCCAGTTCCATTGATTGCGACACATCTCTGCAATCCAATGTTTGATAGGTTCATGGGATTTTCAAATGGATTTGTATGCGAAATGTGGACGGTGGGGGATGCAAGGAAGGTGTTCAACAAAATGTCTAAGAGGAACAATGTTGATCAAATGTTAAACGATTTTTTGCAAAAGTTTTGTGTTTTTTTTCATTGTTTTCTTCATCATTAGAATATTTTTTTGTAGTGCAGCATGTGTGAATAAAAATATTTTTTCCCTTCAGGCGCTCTATTTTTTCTTTCAGACGTCCTGTTTCGAAACAGAGCGTCTGAATAAAGTGACGCCCTGTTTCTTTTCCCTTCAGGCGCTCTATTTTTTCCTTTAGGCAACCTGTTTCGAAGCAGAGCGCCTGAGTAAAGTGACGCCCTGTTTCGAAACAAAATGCATCTGAGTAAAGTGACGTCCTGTTTCGAAACAGAGCACTTGAGTTAATTGACGCTCTATCCCAACGAGGTGGCCAGATTCCGACAAGATGGCCGGATTACGGCGAGGTCTAAGGCGAGGTGGCCGGATTCTGGCAAGGTCTCTGGCGAAGTCCCCTACGAGATGGTCGGATTCCGACAAGGTCTCCGGCGAGGTGGTCGGATTCCGGTCAAGATTCCGACGACGGTGGTCAGATTTCGGTCAAGAACCCGAGGATGATTGGGTGATGGTAGAGGTTGGGGTGGAGATGAAAATAAGGTTAGGGATTTAATTGAGATGGATGAATTGTATGTTTTTGGAATTTAGATTCCTTGTGTATCTTTTTGATATTGTTTTCTAGTTTTTGTAGTTTTGGGTAAAAACCCCAATTTTTAACGAACAGTATGGTAACTTCAACATATTTAAATTAAAAAAATTTTAAACATAAATATCTATCTATCTATTATATATATATAGTTACACTCAGATGTCAGACGACAAACCATCATATAGTATGTCACGATATTAACGTAATTTTTAAAATGTTAATGAACAATATGATAACTTCATACAT
Source organism: Drosera spatulata (assembly GCA_035668315.1). NCBI lineage: Eukaryota > Viridiplantae > Streptophyta > Magnoliopsida > Caryophyllales > Droseraceae > Drosera > Drosera spatulata. The sequence continues at coordinate 7,802 of JAOVYX010000213.1, read as the reverse complement.
ATTTAAACTAAAAAAAATTTAAGATAAAAATCTATCTGTCTAATCCAATATATAATCTAATTAATTATCTCATCTATTTATCTATCTTTTTTCCTATAAAATACACGATGAAACTCTGTTTTATCTTATAAGTCTATCTTTAAAATTGAGTTGTTTTTATCAATATTATTCAAATCCAACCTAATAACATATTCTAATATTGATACATAAGTAATCTTATAAATAATAATACATTGCTTTAAGTCTTTAATAAATTTTTATTAGTAAAATGTCTTAGATGAATTTCTCAAAATTATTAATATCTCTAAGAAAAAAAAGTAATCAAGTTTCTATTCCACAAAGTATTTTAGGTTTCAATCGGGTTGTTTCCAAAACAATTAATAAATTAATAATATTTTATGGGAAATGACCCCAACATATAGTTTTTGAACAATATTTACAAAAACATACACACACGATTTTATTTTCAAAAACATACAACTTTTCAAATTTCACCAAAATTGCGCTGTGTTTTCCATAACCGACATCGTTGTTTTCTCCTTTGTCTTTGTAACATTATGCAGATCCATTCTCACAATCATTCTCATCGATTCTCATCATTTTTTATCATTCAAGGTTATGATCGTATTGGTATTGGCATCATCATCGGATCATATTTTTTTGATGGAGAACAAGGTGATTTTGATTTGTAGGTTTGGTGTGATTTCGAAATCGTTTGCTTGTGCTTCAGATTTTGGTTTTGAAGGTTTTGTTGATAAGGTACGTGATCGATTCCAAATCGCATCCATACATGAATTGAATTTGTTTTACTCGATCCCCGAACATGAGCGATGCTTATTGAGGGATCAGGAGGACTTCACGACGTTGTTTGATGTATCGAAATTGTCGAGTGTAATAGCAATGTATCAGAGATTACTGGTTGTAATATCTTTTTTGATCGTGGCAGTCAAATAGAGCGACAGTTGTATGAAACAGAGCGACAGACCAATAACTGTGCTTCGTTGAATCAAACAGAGAGCGAATTATCTGAAACAGAGCGCCTTATTAAATCTGGTTTGTTGGACTCCTCCACTATTGATATACAATGTTTTGTTGATCAGGATGTATTCAATGATGTTTTTCATGAAAATGTTGTGCCTGAATCATTGCTTCGATTGAAAGGCGGAACGTTAAGCAATATGCAACAAATATTGTGTTCTTCGCACTGATCTAATCTTATTCAGAATGTAGGCCAGGCTTTCCATGGTGGTGTGCAACATTTTAGAAAATTTCTTGCGTTATATGCGACTGAGGTCGGTTTTCGATATATTATAAAAAGAATGAGAAGGAAAGGGTTTATGCGGTCGGTGTTTTCAAAGAGAATGGTTGTGAATAGTTCGTTAAAACTTCACAGTGTGCATACAATAAATATTTTTACATCAGAAAGCTGAATAATACTCACACGTACAGGCAATATTTTTTTTCCGGAGGGATCTGTAAAGAATATAAAGACAGAATGGACTGTCGAGACTGTTATAGAAATAGTACATCGTGATCCTCAAGTTGGTACCAACCAGGTTTGCAATCCTTTACAATCCAATTATGGATTGGATTTATCGTATAAGAAATCGTGGAGAGTCTTTCAGAAAGCAAAAACGATCGTTGGTGGAGATTGTACCGAGTCGTTTGCAAAACTGAAGCTATATGTTGAAGCTTTGACAAGAATTAATCCTGGAAATCGTATTACACTGGAAGCTGATGACAGTACTAATCGCTTTTCCAGACCATTTGTTTCTTTCAATGATTCGATCATTGGATTCAATCATTGTAAACTATTGCTTTTTCTCGACGGCACATTCTTGAAGGGTGATTTCGATGGAGGCATATTAGAGCAACGGAAAAAGATGCTAATAGGGATATGCTTTTCGTTGGGAAAAATTATTGATTCTGTAATTTTAATACATGCGCTATGTTTGTTTAAAACAGGCGCTCTGTGTGGTTAAAACAGGCACTCTGTTTGTTTAAAACAGGCGCTCTGTTTGTGTATTGTATATATATATATATAAAAAAAAGTAGGACTTTTTCCTTTGGGATTGCTATGTTTGCATGTGGCGTGTGTGGTTGGGAAGTTTTCTTTGTCGTTAAGCAGTATAATCGATCCTTATTTCTTTGTTAAAAGTTACAAGAAGAGCTATGAGGCTGTCATATATCCTGTTCCTTTATCTATTACTGACCAAATAGCAACAACCATAGAGGTTGAAATCGCTCCACCCACTACAGGTAGCCAACCTGACAGGCCGAAAAAAACGCCGTATTTTGTCGAGTGACGAGGAGATAAGGGCTATTAAGTTTACTAGGTGCAACAAGTTTGATCACCACAACAGGAATACATGTCGAGAGGCGATATAGTGATTTTGTGTTGTTTCGTTTCTTTGTTTTGACGTTATTCCCTTTTATATACATGTAACCAATCTTGTTTAAAATTCTATTATGTGTCAAATGTGTGTTTTTTTATCTGTTTTATTGCTTCATTTTTTAAATAAATTGGAGAATTATTTTCGAGACATCAGGCGCTCTATTTCTAATTGACATGTCACTCTAATTATTTATACATAGCGCTTTTGTAATTTGAAACAGAGCGCCTATTTCAAAACGGTTATAGAACACTTAAACATTGAACAGACATATTTTCCACGTTCTTCCCGTTGAACCAATCTTGTTTTAAATTCTATTACATGCCACAAAATAATTTTGCTGTTTTATTTTTTAAATAAATGGAAAATTATTTTTTAGACATCAAACGGTCTATTTCAAATTGACCTGTCATTTTGTTTATTTAAACAGAACGCTTTTGTAATTTGAAACAGAGTGCCTGTTTCCACACAATTATGAAACATTGAACAGAGATATTTTTCACACAATTATGAAAAATTAGTTTTGTCACGGAATCCGTCTCTAACAATTAAGAATAATATGTTAGCGACGGAGTCCCTCGCTAAAATATCATTGTATACATTATTCAACATCATTCTAGCAACGGATTCGTCACTATAATTAACGTCAAAATTTTATTTAAATTTTATTCATTTAGTGCTTCAATTTAAATTATTTGTGTTTACAAATCAGCGACGGACGTTGACTTTTCCGTCGCTAAATGTGTTTTTCTTTCTTTTTCTTTTATAATTAAAATTAGCGACGGATTCCGTCGCTAATGTTAACTATTAGCGACGGATTTTATCCGTCGCCATTATGCTTCGTCGCTAGATGTTTATTTTTTTGTAGTGCAAAAACATTATGGAAACAATCAAAATTAACATTGTGCGATGCACAAAGAAAAGTATCTCTTAAATTTGAATACAAGACATTGTATGATAGAAAAGCATATGGGCATTTCAGTTTGGTACATCATTCTTGAGATAAATCAAATTTCTCGATTAAAGTCAACACTATCTTGGCCCTATAACGACGGATTTCTTCCAATGTTGATGAGTTCGGTATTTCTACTCCATTTGCGATCAATTAAATCCAATGGCATACGTGGACGCTGCAGTACAGGTTTTCTTGAGGTCGCGCATTCCTGTTGATGATTATTTTCCCGTGTCTAGTATGTTGTGTGCCGTCTTCTCTCCCCATCTCATTGAGAAATCGTTGAATATAATCCGTCTACATGTTTAACCGCATATATTACAATATTTTTATGCTTGAATGAAACTATTAACATAATATGTAATAAACAAAATTTAATTGATTGTGGGATCTTACAAGTAACTGGGCATTCTATTCATACGTTGCTTTTTGTCTTTTTAAATTGTTATGTATCCACTTGTTGTTCTCACTGTTAAATGACAATAATGTCCAATGGAAGGCTGTTGAACCCTTAGGTGCACCTCCTGTGGTGTTAATTGGGAACAGGTGTCACCGACATGTTCTTCTCGCAAACATATGTTCTTTTATCCATTTGTCGATAATTTCTTTTGGTTTTGAAATCATTTGTTGCATTATATGTAGAAAAAGAGTTGAGATTCCAAAATTTATATGTATATGAAATCAAACATATCACAGAGTTTTCACTTACCCAACAGTTTGTATTGTACATGACTACTTGATCTTTGCATTTTGCCTCTTGTAGCATCAACGTCACATATGCATTGATAGCGGAATTAGATAAAGCATGATCATTAGCAACTCGCTTTACGTCGTCCATATCGACATATGCAGGACCTCTGACCGAATCTCTCGTAACATTGATCAAGTGCCTGTAATGTAACAATGGTTAGAGTTTTGTTGAAACAGGTGCTCTGTTTTTTTAACAAAGGCGCTCTATTTTTTTAACACAAGCGCTCTGTTTATGTTACATAAGGCACTCTGTTTTATTAACACAGACGCTCTGTTTATGTTACATAAGACGCTCTGTTTGATTGTAACAGAGCCGCTCTGTTTAACACACAATAGTCGCTCTGTTACATTCAGTCTTGTAACAAATATTATTTATGTAATTATATTTGCTTTGTTATGACATCAGAGATAAATAAATAATGAAAATGAAATAGTAAATGAATAATAATATAAATCGAAATTATATTGCTTACATGTTGGGAAGGCTTGACATCATTTTATTCCATTTCTCTCATACGTCATCCGACAAGTAGGATAAAATGTCCAGAGCAGTCTTGTTCTTTTTAGATGAACCGTAAGTGTAATTACTTAATCTTTTTGCTGGTCGTTTCCCTTTATCTTTGAGCCGCATTACCATGGACGACGATGTACGTCCTGTATTTTTCTTCTACTTCTTCTTTTCTGTCTCATCCTGGTTGACTTGTTCTTCGTCTGACTGTTGGATTTCATCATTGTCGCTGACGTATAAAATATCGTCCTGTTTTGCTTCCTCTTTTTTGATTTCATTTTGTTGTCGAACAGTGCCTTGTAGTCCGCATTTACCTTCTTTTCTTTTTCGAGCTCCTCTGACAGCTTAATTTTCTCTTCATTCTTGGAACGAATGATTCCATGCAATCTTTCTCCCTCCGCTGAAGCCTTCAATATTAAATCTTCGCTATTTTTCAACTCTTGTCTCAATGTCTCCTTTGTTGACGTTTCTTTATCAAGTAATATTTTTGTTCTCTGAGTTTCTTCTTTAATTTCAAAAATTTGTTTCCTCAACTCCTCAATCAATGTTGCATCGGTCGTTGAAGCATTTTGAAACATCGCTTTTGGTTTAGCCGTTGATAGTCTAAGGGTTTCAACCTCTGATCTTGTCGCGGCAATTGAATTTCCAATGAGAGTATCTACAAAATAATTACAACGATTTTATTAATCATTAACTAAGCAAAAACATAATAACATGAAATAGAGCGTTAGTAATAATTAAATAGAGCACCTTGATTAATTGAACATTGTTTACCTATTCTTCAGCTACATTCAACTCATGTGTTGTTTTTTGATTCTTTTCTTCCAATGAATGTACCTAAAACAAATACAAAGCGTGTTAGATGTGTTAAACAAACGTGAACAAAGCAGAGGAACAGTTCATTACAAACAGAGCGCTAGAAGAGAAAAAAACATATCACCTTTTCTTCAGCCAAATTCATCCCTTGTATTGCTCTTTCGCTTTTCTCCTTCTCCATTTCTATCAGTTTATTTGCAACTTCAACCTAACAAGCAAAATAAAAAAGTTGGTTTTAAAAAAATCATGACTTAAATGAAACGAGAGTTAATATCTATTGTGTAAGCAATTTACCTGTTCCTCATTAAATTGATTTAGAATTTATTATGAAATCCTAAATCATTAAATTGATTTTTGGTTTTTAGTTGTTCTAAATTGTATACTGGAAGCCCACGATTATTGCATGCTATGTACCATATATGGAGATATATGGAATACAGGTCCTCTGTTTGGATAATACACATGCGCTCTATTTGGATAATACACAGGCACTTTGTTTGTGAAAAACTTAGACGCTCTATTTTCCCAATTCAAAAGACGCTCTGTTTATATTTCATATTGGAATTAAAAAAAAATAGACAACCTGCGCTCTGTTTTGATATACTTCTAGTAAATGAAATCTATAGGTAACCTGTGCTCTATTTTGAAAATAAAGACGCTCTATTTGGATTGATTGCTAAAATTAATCCTATTTGTCATTGTTTATGAACACATAAGCAACTTTTCCACAAAAACTATATATTGACTAACTTTACATTCATACTTATCTTTGTAACAGCTCAAATAACGTGGCAATACAAAAGCAATTTAGGGCCAGTTGTGAAACTTATTACTAAAAATGAGATCACAGTGTTAGATAAACGCCGGACGAAGTTGCAAAAGGCCCCTTTTTGGCATTTGTTCAAGGTCATCTTGATGGAAAGTTGACAACAGAAAAGTGTCGAAAGAGCGATACATGCGTTCAACAGATCATATCAGAATACAATAAAAGTGAGTCGACATTCACGTTCGAAGGTCATGAATTCTACCTAGACAAGATAGACATGAAACTGATTTTCGATACAGTCGATGACGAAAAGAACATAGATGCCGAAGGACTACTAGACATAGTACAAGATTCCGAATTCTTGCAAAGAAGGTTTCAAATCAAAAGTAAGGAAACAGAAAGGACAAGGAGTTGACGACTAAGAAGATTAAAGGTACACTCATAGCAGCATCGAAAGGGATTGAAGTACATGATTACGAGGACACAGCCAGACTTCTCATGCTATACATTCTGAACATGTTCTTCGTAACCACATCGAAACCATCTTTGAATTGGGGTTACTGTAATTTTGTAGCAGATATGGATCTAATGTGTGATTACAACTGGACATCACACTTTTTTCGAAAATTAACAGTCGTTCGAAGAAAACGTTTCGATTCTAGAAAAGGTCACTGAATGTGTCTTAGTGATATCGGTAAGTAATTTTACAATGCCACACTGTTTACCAATATGCGCTCTGTTTATGGAACATTCACAAAAAATAACTCATGGCGCTCTATTTTAGTAAAGAAGACGCTCTGCTTTATACATATTGGTGAATTGATAACAAACGCTATGTTTATATTAATATAGGCGCTCTATTATTTGATAAACCCTGTTCTCAATATATTTGATTTTTTTTTTTTAAATAACAGTATTCGTTTATAGAGAATATGGTAGATCCACTTGAAGAAAATAAGGATGAAATAGATCCGAGATGTACAAGGTGGAATCTGAAAGATCTACACTTAAGCGAATTCATGATATGAACTTCACTTTGCAAACACTCGTCAAAATTTAGTATTCTTTGCACTTAAGCGAAGGCATGATATGAACTTCACTTTGCTTAAGAACTTCATCTTCTCCTTACCCGCACTTTGCTCAAGAACTACATTACCTGCCATCAAGTCATACTTAGACGACACACATATCTTCTTCTTTTTTCTTTTTCTTTTTTCGAAACTGTCCTCGGACATTATATTTTATTGCTCATTTCACGATTACAAATATCAATTACAGCATCGGATGGGTTAGGGTCATATATCCCGTTCCCATAACACTCCGATGATACACATATCTCAGTTATATACATAGTCGAGATTGTGAACTTCATATGCAGGTTGATTAAACTGCACTTGTAAACTGCAAAAGCCGGATGCTGCATCCGTATAGACACGAGAGACGCGACTAATCATTTATATTAGACGGCATGAAACATTGTACTGTAACTCAACTGTATCCGATCAATACAAACATATTCTCCGGGTAGGGCAAACAATGCCCAAGTTCAATGGTTACAAATGGCTCGGCCTCCTCTTCCCGGAATCTGTCCTCAATCGCTTTACAGGGTTCGCCCAG
>JAOVYX010000212.1:0-13858 GCA_035668315.1 Drosera spatulata | reverse complement strand
AAATTCAATGGTCTTCCGGGGTTCTTTTTTTCGGATGAATTGATTCTTCCGAAAAAAAGAACCCCGGATGTAACGAAAATTCTTTGAATCTTGCTCGTCCATCTCACAGATGAAGAACTAAATATTATTGATTGTGTAAGGTTACGCAGCCAACGTATGCCATGGATCTTCACTCATAGTTATATGTTGGTAATAAAAATATCCCCTTCATCTCGATATTACTATGTTATGTTTTGTTGAAGTTAGACTTTAAATTGCATATCATGACGACCAAACATCATATAATTATCCAGCAACATTAATTATATTATTATAAAGGGTTTAGGGAATATGATGATAACATTAGAACATTTGCAGCAGTGTCCCTATAAGGATCCCTATCCATATATTTAGGGAATACAGAAGAAAAAGTGCACCCAACAAACTCCCTATCTCTATTTCTAACTGACTCCCTATGCTTCATTTCCCCCCCTATTTTTAGAGAATGAAAATTACAATCCCTAAATCATGTTTTTTTCTTAATTTATGTTTTTTATGGTTAGATGACCATTATTAAAACTTAAAATAAATTATAAAGTTCTAAAAAACATTTATTTGTATTCTTAAAATAAATTTTGAAAAAAATTCCCTTTATCACAAATGACAGTACAAGTTTATTTTTCTGATTAGAAGTTAAAAAGATGATAGTTTTAAATTTATAGGGAGTCAATATAAGAAATCTGTTGGATCATTGAAAAAAAATCTCGATCTCTATAATAAAAAACAATATTATAGCACTATATAGTAGGGATAGGGATAAAGAAACTATTTCGAATGATTTTATATGTTGTTAGGGATGAATGAAAGGTGAAGATTAAACGATTAGAGATTTTCAAAAAAACAACTTTAAAAAAATATATCTTAACAACACATAATTTACATATTGTTATCAACAAACCTCTTTTCTTTAATATACATCATTTATTTTCTCTACACCTATCAATCACATCCTTTAAAACGTGTTAAAAGAATACAGTAATTCGTTACACGTGTGAAACAAGTTTAGGAACTGCTACTTAGGAAACAAAAGACACACAACAAAGCCCTCATACGATGACGATGATGGCGGTGGAGTCGACATCAACTTCCACGGCGACGAAGCTGAGGATCGCCACCATGGAGAAGATATCGGAGAGGCTATCATCAATCGAAAACCTGTATTTTCCGCGAGCGGTTCAACCCGACGCCGCCGATCCGACCCGGCGACGGTCCATCCTTCTCGACCTACTCTCTCGCGACGCCGCCGTGTTCCTAGGTTTTGCCCTAACGCTGTTGTAAAGTTCTCTGTTTGTATCTTTGTATGTGGAGTTCGAATTCGATGGATTAGGGTTCTTTTGTGCTTTCGTCTAGCTTAATCCAATGCAGATTCTAGGGTTAGTATTGAACTAAACGTTGATCAAACACCGTTAAGATATACATTATCCGTTCGGATTTTTGGTAGAATTGGTTCCACAACTAACACAACACGTAACAAAAGGTTTACACGGTGGGGAAACCCTTGAGGAAGAATATGGTAATGATTGGCTAGAGAATCCGCGATGTTAGGAATTTGAGAGTTTTGCTGTGAGTCCTGCTTCATGTTTGGGTATGGTGTTTGTTGAATGGAGTGAGAATTGGAAATGAGTCGATTGATTTGCTAGGAGGAAGTTTCTGCGGTTGGCCTTTGATGTCAAGCGATCAACAAACACCAGACAAGGTAAAGGCACGTGATGGGGAAAACCAGAGGAGAAAATCATAGCTGTAGGCGAGAAGATCTGTTTATTGATGAAATTAGTGATTTCATTTTACCTTGGAACTCTCTCAAGTACCTCACAATTATGATGGTTGTGATTTTCGATCAAGTGATTCGACCCTTTTTAGTTTAGATAAATCGGAATCATGATGGAGAAATTAGAGAGGTCACCACTTGCTTTGTTTAAGTTTTATGTTGAGATTGGTGTAAACACAGTGGCTTTGTATTCTAATTTGTTTTTTCTGCTTTCTTTGGGTTTTGATTTACTTCAGAACGCTATGGTACCAAGCTGACAGAAGAAGAACTTCAGGAGTTTGATGCACTTAAAGATGACTACGAAATCGATTGGCATTTGAAGCATCTTAGAAGTGTGCTTAGTCCGACCACACAGCAGTTGAAATCAAAGTCAGTGATTGTGAAGAACAGGAGGAGGGCTTACATGGATAAGCTTATTAATGAAGGCCAGTACTTCTCTGAGGACGCAATGCGGGAGAGAGAGCCGTATTTGCACCATGAGTATGTAGGGAAGTTTCAGGATGCTACAGCAAGGGGTATGGCACGGCCAGGGGAACGGTGGTCAGAGACTTTGTTGAGACGAGCAGAGGAGGCTGTGTTAATAGCCAAAATTCGAGGAGAGCAAATGAGGTTGGGTGTTGATGAGAGCGAGTGGGTTGGCAATGAGAGACCTATGGTAGAGGAGGAGGAAGAGGAGGAAGAGGAGGAAGAGGAGGAAGAGGAGGAAGAGGAGGAAGAGGAGGAGGAGGAGGAGGAGGAGGAAGAGGAAGAAGGAGGGAAGAAACAGGATGATGAGGGAAAGACGATGGATTCAAAAGCTGATAATGACACAAACCCAGTTTCATGCTCTTCGAAGGTACTGAATAGTTAACTGCACTTTGATCTGCATTTTCTTCGTGTTTTTCTATCAATTAGATTCAGGTTGTATACTTCTTCTCATTTTAACTTGAACATTATTTACATCTTCGGTGAGTATGATGAAGAGATGGTATCTGAGCGACTCCTAGTAGGTTACCAGAAATTTACATTTTTTTCGAATATATATATCTGAGTGGAGTTGAATATAGTGTTTGCTATGTCATCTAAGTTGCCAATTCCGAACTGCCATGTGCCATGGCTAAGGATTCAAATGGAGAATGAAATTCAAATGGGGAATGAAAGCAGTAGTACTTGGCAACTGATTCATGCTGGGTTTATATGGCTTGAGTTGTTATGCCTTATTTTACCGAGGAAATTAAACTCAGAATACCAGTTCGTATGATACTCTTCTTTCATACATCTAAGTTTTCAGTTGGAAGCTGTTTAAGCTTTTTACTGTTCTTAAATGACCAAGATAACCATTATTGAATTCCTTTCATAAGTTCCGAGTCATGCAAGCTTCTTGTTCTCTTGTGAAATGGAATGATGATAATGGGAGCCAATCATATGACATAGAAGGCTACACTGGATACTTGTTGAGCATGAGCGGAATGATTAGTTTGCTAGAAGAAAAACAGGCAAGTGTAGAACTTGAGTTCTACACAATACCCTTTTTGCAGCTTTTGTCTCTGATTGTTTCTTTTTGTTTTTTTCCGTTTAGATACCCTCAGCAGACCAAGAAGAATCAAAAGATGATTCCAATATCAATACCACCACTGTAGAGCATGTCTGGAGGCAAGAGTTATCTGAAGCAGAAATGCAGGACCAGATGGATCAGTTCACATACATAATGCAGCAAAAGTTTCTATCAGGAGAAGATCACGAGCATCTGGACTATTCCAAGATAGACGAAGACGAGGCTTTAGATGACCACTGGATCAAGGAGGCTAATTATGATGCTGAAGAAAAGTACTTCTCCGAAGACTGAGATGCTATTTACCTTCTCGTACCCGATGTACAAACGCTTGAGATTTTACTGGGTGAACTACGAAGCGACTTATTGTGTTGCGCAAGGACTTTGCTTTTTCCCCATGTAAAATGTAGAGCATGAGGTTTCGCTTCTCCTTATTCTCACGATTATGTATCGATATAGGATTCGCTTTTGTACTGTAGAACTCGACCAAAATTTATCAGCTTGGTACTCAACGTGTGCAGCTTCTTACTCGCCTCTTCTTAGGACCGGGCCAAGGCGGAACACATGCAAGCATGGTTGTGAGTGTGCTTGGGAGCTTCGTTACTGTTCACCATAATCTTCATATTTGTAGTGGCTTTCATTGAAGTTATATGTTGAAGTATATTGAAAGATTTAACAGAGTTTTGCCAATTTCATATAATAAACTGCATAACATAACTCATTCAACGTTGATAACATAACTTATTAAACTCATTTAATGTTTCACATTAACATCAAACAATGTTTGGATGTCGTGTTACAGTAATCAAAATTGGTCTCAGACATAATTGGTGTCATGTAAGCTTCTTTGTTGAGTTCAACTTTAATTCAACTCACTAAAAAAGAAGTTGTTTAAGCTTCCGGTGGAACACAAACGCCGCCCAAAATATCAGGAGTCTTATTCCACTCAAACCCGAACCCGGTTGGACCCCAAAACAGAGACAGGAGGCGGAGACGAGAACACGCCAAAACCAAACCCACAAATCGCACTCATAGCCATGCCTTAGCCTCTCTCTGTTCTTCCGCAAAAAATCCCCAATTCACATTCCCAAACCCTAATTTCCCCAACATTATCCCCAATCATCGAACCAAGATCTCGATTTGATCCGATCGAGGAAGACGGTGACATCGAATCCTTCCTCGTCGGATTAGCATGTACAGGGATCGAGGAGGATCGTCATCGAAGGGGGAGATGCCGTCGTCGGCGGTGGTGGATCGGAAGAGGATCAACGAGGCTCTTGATAAGCATCTCGAGAGGTTGTCTCCCTCAACGTCGAGGGGAGTGAAGGAGAAGGAGAAGGATCGGTTGTCCGCGCAGTCCGTGATTAGTGGTGGAGGAGGAGGAGGGAAGCCGGCGTTTGATCAGAGAGAGGGGCGGTCGGGGTCGATCTCGAAGAACAGATGCTCTGATGGTAATGGTGTTGTCTCTCTGTGTGTGTGTTTTTGTGTTTGTTGTGTTTTTGGGGTTAAGGTGGTGATGGTTTGGGTTTGTTTTGGTGATGATTGTTTGAGATGGTTTTGATGGTTATTGAAATGTGATGGCTTGTTTGTTTGTGAGTTGGGGAGGGAAGTTGCAGGGTTATGTGGAGTGTGAGTGGGATGATTCTTTTGGGATTTGCGTGGAATGGGGTTTGTGGGCACTGCTTGCGTTGGTGTTTGGATGAGATTATCTTTGAGATGACAGCTTAGGAAGTTGGTCGATTATAATGATGTTTTAGAGAATGAAACTTTCTGATGTTTTAGAGAATGAGACTTTGTGATGTTTTGTTGGAAAACTAGATGTGTAATAATGTGATGTCATGGACATAGTATTCATCGATTTGGAGACTTTTTTTTTTGGGTGTTTTTTGGTCTGTGGATTGTGTTATCCCTTTACTTCACGATGTCGAATGTTCTTATCTTGCTTCGTGCTTGATATCTCTTGTGAGTTCAAGAACACATCTTTATATACAAGTTGACTCAGTTTTAGAAGTTTAGTAGGGCAAGTGGAATCAAATCATGTTGACGTTAAAAATACTCTAGCATGTTGTACAAGTTTCTCTCCGCTGTCTTTTTTCTTCGAGTTTCATGTGGCACATGCCCTCTTGCACTACTAAAGTAGTCTTGTGGCTGATATATCTGTTTAAGGGAGTTTTTCTGATCAGGAATTTCTTACCACCAGCGAAGCCTAGTTCTCTCGTTTTAACTATTATTTGTGTGTTTGAGGAGGAAATAAGTACTTTAGAAGCAAATGAACAAGAATAGGGTGCCTAACTATATATGTATGGTACAAATCTGGAACTTTTGAGCCCAATTTAGAAACGATGTAGATGATGAAACCCTTGTTAGGACTATACTCAATTGTAGGAAGTTACTGCTGTCTAGTCACACAGTTAACTGTAGTGGGCTTTATGGATTCAATGAATTAGTTTCTCTCGGTTCATGAGTTTGATGTGGAGGTTTATTAGTCTGCTAAGCCACGTTTATTTGCAAAAGAGACAAGCTTATTTTGTAATTCTCTTTATGCCCCTTGACTTCACTTCAGACGCTTAAATTCTTCAGTATCTTGGGCATGATCGTGTTTGGCATCTGCCACTTAGCTGTCAGCATAGACATTTTTTTTTTGTTTTATAACTCTGACAATGCTAATCACTTTAAATATTCAAACACAATGCAAAAAGCCAAATCTTGCAGCATAGTCACTTGACATTTTTATTTACAATGTCTCTTTTCTTTGTCTGGGGGTTTTATCCAGTTGTCATGTGAAAATGTTTTGGCAATGACATTTTTAAGTTCTTGCAAGTAGGGTGGTAACACCATGACAATCATATGATGAGGTGCTAGGGTTTTAAGCTATGCATGGGGCTTTGCCAATACTTTAAGCCTTAAAGATTGCCTCTTCAACTTTCACATCAGCCTATGTTTTTTCTCGACAATGATTACAAGCTTTTGGCGGTTTATTGATTGAAGTGGACTCTTGTTATTATTTGTCTTCAGTTACATTGTGTGAGTCATGCTTTTGGTCATCCAACATTTATTCATTCTAATATGAAATATTCCTTGTGGATAATGGTTGGGGTTTTGCCAAAACCATCACTATTCTGATGAAATCTAATGTTTTTTCTAATCTACAGAGGAGTCTGAGACAGATAGTGAAGGGTCTGATGTCAGTGGATCAGATGGTGATGATACATCTTGGATCTCATGGTTTTGCAATTTGCGCGGAAATGAGTTCTTTTGTGAAGTGGATGATGATTACATCCAAGACGACTTTAACCTTTGTGGGCTGAGCAGTCAAGTTCCTTATTATGATTATGCTTTGGATTTGATCTTGGATGTTGAATCTTCACACGGTATGTGCTCTTTCATTCAGTGTCAGCACTTTGATTTCCTTGTATAACAAACTTAGAATCCCTTGCATAGAGCTTTTCCCTTCTTTTTTTCTCTGTATTTGTATTTTCTGTAGGCCTGATGGCATAAACATGTTCTATCTTATTGCTAGACCTTAGTAGTGGGTTCAACATCCATGTGCAACAATCGTGCTCTCTCTCAGTTCTGGTTTGCAGCTTTGAAAATCTCATGTTATATAAGAACAGATGTTAATCACGCCTACAACTAGTAGTGTATTTTTCAGAAATGGTCGTCAGAACAGATTCTCATTCATTATGGCAGATTTCTGTAATCACAATTTAATTTGATAAATGTGATATTGTGAATTGCATAGACTAGGTGATGTTTGTGAACATCTCACTGAAGTAACTCTCTGGGCCAAATAGGATTGTCATTTTCTTGTAGAGAACTTAGAGGATCCCTTCAATTTCAGTCAACTTTCTATGCTTCAGCAGATTCTTTTTAGTTTCCTTTTCTTTATGAAAGGAGCAAAGCATGCTTTGATTTCCTTAAAAAGGATGTGAACTTGCTTCTAGCTTTCACAATTCTCTGGAATGTGTAGTTTTCAGCTTGATATCCAGTTGCCTGAATCCTGATTGGTTGGAAGTTTTATGTTATGTGCAATTTCATCCAGCCTGGTTAGCTAATTTGTGGTTGTGGCACATTTCTTCTTCGGTTCCAAGCAAGTCATCGTTAGTTAGTTTATTTGTCCTTTCATGCATGATGCAACTGATAGTCTCCGCCTTTGTTTAGCTTTTCACACTTCCTGTTATCCAACCAGGTTGCTTTTAATGCTTGTTGGTCTGATCTTGTTGCTAACCTTGTTGCTAGTATTCTTTTATTGAGCTCTGCCAGGATTTGTACTCATCATATTAGTGGAGTTGATAGTTGATAGGTCCTTTATGACATTATCATATAAATGACTGTTCGCATTGATAGGTAATGCTTTTTGCAGCTTTACAAATATGGTTTGACTGGTTAACTGCTTTAAAATGCACAGGTGATATGTTTACTGAAGAACAGAATGAACTGGTCGAGTCTGCAGCCGAAATGCTTTATGGTTTAATCCATGCAAGATATGTACTGACGAGCAAAGGAATGGCAGCTATGGTGAGAGAACTTCCTCAACTGTTCTGACCTCATTAGTATCAGGGTTAAATTCTCATTATTTTATTTAAATTCTTACACTTCTGCAGCTTGAGAAATACAAAAACTATGACTTTGGGAGATGCCCAAGGGTGTATTGCTGTGGGCAACCTTGCCTTCCGGTTGGGCAATCGGACATTCCTCGATCAAGCACTGTAAAAATCTACTGCCCAAAATGTGAAGACATCTACTACCCCCGATCCAAATATCAAGGCAGTATCCTTTATCTTAATAGAATTGCTGCTGTTAATCTTTTTACGTGATTTTGCATGCCATTAAGGATTGTGCCAATCGTTCATGCCATTCAGGATTGTGTGAAGCTACTGTTGTTTGTTGAAGTTCTGCTTTTGGCCTACCTTATGGGTCATTAAAATTTTTCATGAATCATGAAAGGGTGCCCCTAGGGGTATCTTTTTGGTGACCAAGTTACCTCTTATATAATCTTATTTTTGCATATTTTATCCTTTAATTCTGATGTCTGTCCTTTATAACTCTTGCATTCTTTTTTCACGAATTTACTCGTCTTCCTTTACCATTTCATAGACATTGATGGTGCGTATTTCGGAACGACATTCCCTCATCTCTTTCTGATGTCATACCCACACCTCAAGCCGCAAAAACCGTCGCAGAACTATGTAACAAGGGTATTCGGCTTCAAGATTCACAAGGCATGATGACCTGGCTTCACCATTGCCAAGTTTGCTGGATGGTCTCCATGAATGGAGATCTAGTGCATGATGCAGAGATCATGCAAAAGAATTCGGATGGAAGGATTAAAGTTCAATATTTTCTTTGCCACTCCAATCTCTAGCTGTCGTAATTATATGCTGCCATCATAGAGCAGTTGTAAGTTTTAAAGTGTACCATGTCCGAGATGTGTTATGGATAATCAATCATTGTTAGCCGCCCTTTTCACTTGCCCTTTTCTTCTCCTTAGCCCATTCTGTGGTTCCTGTTTTAAGTAAAGAAATCTCATACTGCAATTGAGTTTTTGTTTTTTGTTGTTGAGTATCTGATTACTTGATGAAATTGTATTAGTTATCTTGAGACGATTTGATGCAGTCGAATTACATTAGCGGAGCATTACCAGATGTATGGGCATCGGTAGGATGGGACACGCAGTTGCTCATAGCTTGAGCTGCCCAGTTGCTGATAATTCCCCAAATATGGCAAGGGTAAGGCAAGGTTAATTGAATAACAATAATTATCAAAAGAACTACGGTGAAAAATTTGCTTAGCGATAAGGCTTGCACAGCATTTAGTATTGTTGCACAATGCACACAATTCAAGTATCCAATAATACATAGCGTATATATACATGCGAAGACATAATCCAGTAAGGAGTAGAATAGATCCAAAACCCTGAAAGGCTTCAACTGAACGAAACAGTAAGGCTAAGATTGAACCATAAAAGACGGCAACACCAAACTGGTTCTGTCAATTTGTTGTGATCTCCGCAGTTGTCGAGCATCAAGTATCACAGGTATAACCACGTTTTGGAGCTGTAGCAGCATTTTGTTGCTTGATAGACATGATGATCAACGGACCCTGCAAAGTAGCTTATAAGCAACCTGCTCCAGGATTGCACGCTGCCCTTCGCTTTGAGGACTGTAGACGCTCGACTTCAAGATTGTATGCAGCTCCAGGTCCTCACTTGCCCTTGTAACCTGGAAAATTTGTTGCAATCAGAGTCGATTAGGATTTGCATCATCCACGGACCTCAATGCTTTCCTTTCCATAAGGAAAAAAATTATTAATAAATCAACTTAAGCAATTTAGTATAAATGCAAACAACAATGCTCACAAGTGATTTCTCCAAATTATTTCGATGTATCCATATCTGGGAAAGAAATGGGAAACAAGATAAGAACTCTCTTCCCCAGGTAGTTCCCTTGATAGGAGCTGAATGTTGCGTCGGATCATACGCTAGCACCCATTATACAAGCGCAGCGTTCGAAAATTGACGCGATTCAGAATGTGTCATATGGGCAGTAAGGTGTAAAGCATCAACAATTAGTATCATTCCAGGTAAGATAAACCCTTCATCGTAAATTCTCATTTCCCAAAAACCCTAATACGATCTGTGCTAAAATCAATACTAAAATTTCATTAAGAAGCAGAGAAACAAAATCTATCAATTATTAATCAAGAACGATCTAAACCCAATACGCCCAATTCAAACTCATGGGGCCTTTGACAATTAAATTGAAAAACAAAAAAGAAAAAAAAGGAGAAGTTAACATCATCAAAGGGTGGGAATCCATCAAACCCTGAAACACATATCAGAGGCTGCACAGAGGAGATTGAAAAAACAAGATACTTATACAGCTGCGTGAGAGGAGAAGACATCAGCGTAGAGTGGATGCTGAGGGATTTTATAGTCACTCACGGAGAACCCTAATTTGCCCGATCCTAAACTTAAGCAAAGTTACGTGTCATTACGTCCCATAAAACTTATAATAATATGATTTGAAATATTATCGGGATAAATTTTGATTAAAATTATAAAATGATCTAATATTATTTTACATGAATCTATCAAGAAATATTAGATATAATGTAAGTTATTTTTTTCGTTTTGTTCAAATTATCACTATTATTTTTCTGATCGTTCTATATTTTCCGACGTCACCTTTCTTGAGTGCGACGATGGCTGGACAATCGAGTAGATCAAAAAAACCTAAAAAGAGAAAGCCAGTAAGGGCAAATTGAAGGATGGGGGTTGTTGATGGTGACTCAAACTCATCGCCTTTGACCAGCCGCCACCGCCTTTGATCAGTCGTCGCCGCCTTTGACTAGCCGCCGCCGTCATCACCAGCCGCCGCCGCTTTTGTCCTCATTCAGCCGCCTTCGTCTTTATCAGACAGAGGAAACTCAGCACGTCTCTTCTTCTCTTGGTATAAATACGGGCAGAGGTTTTGAGAGGAAAATCAGAGGAGTGCAAGACAGATCCAATTTTGAGCCAAAGAGAGAGCTGCAGCGGCAGGAGAAGAAGGAACAAAGAGAGGCAGGAGAAGAGTCAGGCGGGCAGAGGCAAGGAGAGGAATAGAAAAAGGAGAAAGAGAAAAAGGAAAAAAGAAAAGAAAAGAAGAGTTGCACTATTCACATATACACATAAAAATACATTGAGGGTTTAAGGGATTTATTTTAGAGATTATTATATCTATCCCTTATTGTGAGATTCTCAATATTTTGAGTGTAGCTCCTTATTGTATTTCTTCATTTGGTTAGTGGATTCTTCGTCGTCGGTGACCGCCCGTGGTTTTCTCCCGCAAGGGTTTCCACGTAAAATTTTTTGTCTCATTTATTTTCTGCACACTTATCATTGTTTGTGTTTATTATTAACGGACCCGTTCGTAACAGGGGTGAAGTTGGGAAGGAGATAGTGAGAGATTAGAAGAGGATGATAAGGGGAATAGGGTGGATATGTCGGAGTCTGAGAATGAGACGAATGTACTAGAGAAAGAGGTATCGGAGTCGATGACGATTCTTAGCATGGCCACGCAATTGGCGAAACTGAATTGGACGGATGAAGTGAAAAAGGGACAATCTAACAGTGCTATGAAAACTTATGCTCAAGTAGTAGGGAAAATGGTTGATCAGGAGACTGTGAAGGATGGAGGTGGCAATCAAATGTAGGCAAGGGGAAGTTAGACTCATATGATGAAGAAGATAGCGAACTAGTGATTGAGTTGGAAGATGTTATAGAGGAAAGACGATATTGGGATCTGCCTGTGATAGGCAATGTGTTAGGTGATGATATTCTGTTCTCTGCCATGAGAAATTTCGTTCTCAATCAATGGAAGGTGAAGACATCCCCAGAGATAATGCTCCATGAATAGGGATATTATGTTTTTGGTTCTATTCGAGGGAGGATAAGCATATGGTGATGAATACAACATGATTTCTGAGTTCACATCCTTTGGTCTTGCGTGATTGGTGTCCTATGTTTTCAATGGATAAGCATATGATAAAGATAGTGCCAACTTGGGTGCAGCTGTCTGGCTTTGATTTGCAGTTCTGGAGCAAAAAATTTCTAGGAAAACATGCAGGTAGGATTGACAAGGCTATTTGCATAGACCATATGACAGCAATGAAGACTAGGATCTCATATCCTCGTGTGTTGGCTGAGGTTGATGTCAATAAGAAGCTAGTTGATGAGATTGCTGTCATAGGGCCAAATGGTGAGAAGTGCCAACAAAAACTTATGCATATGAATGGTATCCAGTGAAATGCTATTGATGCTTTAAATGGGGTCATGAGGAGGAGGAATGTAGATCAAAGATAAAACAGCAGCAAATATGGAGACCAAAGAAGGTAGATGAGACATTGAATAAGGAGATGGAGAAAAGGATAATCATGACTGAGATCGACAAGCAGAAACTTGAGGAATGGACACTAGTACCTAGCAACAATAAAAAGAAAGCTCCAGTGATAGGTGACGAGGGAAACAAAAGAATGATCAGTCTAAATGCGTTTCAAGTGCTCAATGTAGATGAGGGGGTTCAATGAGTAGCATTGTCCAAGCTCAACTGGTGAATGTCATTGCCCCCTTGTAGGGGCTGGACTCAGGATGATTGATAACAGAATGTGAGGGAGTGAATAAGCCTGATAAACAGGTAGCAGTCAAGCACTTCCTTCATAAAAATAAGATTTCTATAGTTCGTTTATTAGAGACTAAAGTTAAGGCTTTAAAATTAAATAAGGCATTCAAAGCCATTTGTCCAAACTGGTACTCGATAAATAACTATTACTATGCTCTCGATGGAAGAATTTGGATAGGGTGAGATCCGAAAATTTAGGGAGTTAAGTATCTGAAGGGGAATGATCAGGTTATGCATTGTGAAGTGAGATTGGTAGCTACTCTGTGATTTATGCATGGAATACAAAGCTACAAAGAGAACGACTATAGGAGTCTTTGCTGATGTTTAGTAGGAAATGTACTCTCCCTTGGCTATTGGTTAGTGATTTTAATGCATTAATTAGAATGTAAGAGAAAATAGGACATAAAGGGGTTCAAGTGGAGCCTTGTGTCTCAATGAAAAACTGCTTATTGATATGTGATGTTGAGTATCTCAGAGGTATTGGTGTTTTTCACATGTGGTGCAACAATCAAGATAAGAGGAGCTGGATCAGAGTTAAGTTAGATAGAGCACTAGTAAATCAGCTATGGTTTGAGAATTTTGATATGGTGGAGGCTTATTTCACTGAACTTGGACTATCAGACCACTCAGCTATATTGAGCTGCAACAAAGCAGAAAAAAGAAAATGTCATTCCGTTTCTTAAATGCCTGGATTCAACATGATGCCTTCATGTAGATTGTTCGAGAAGGATGGAATATAAAGGTGAAGGGGACACCCTTGTATCGAATATTATGTAAGCTTAAGGCCTTGAAGCGGAAGTTTAGACTCTTACACCAGGAGCCATTTTTGGATATGGAAGGAAAAGTCAAGAAAGGCGAGGAAGAGTTAAATACTGCACAAGACTTGTTGAGGAAAGAGTATTCTGTGGTTAACTAGGATAGGGTGAACAATGCTATGCAGCAGATGTGTTTTTGTTAAACACGGAGGACATGATTCTGAAATAAAGGGTCAAGGAGCAGTGGATCAACCTTATGGATCATAACTCCAAGTTCTTTAATAGCAACATCAAAGGTAGAAGAAAAAGAACGCAGATCACAAGCTTAGTAAACGACATGGGATGTAGAATAATTGATAAAGTTTTAATGAAAGATGCTCTTCTGGATAGTTTTCGATAACTGGTTGGTACTGAAAAACCCAGAATAAAGAGAATTAAGGAGAAGAAAATTCAACAAGGGTGTGTATTATTGTAACGTCCCGAGTTTTTCGATCTTTTTCTAGAAAACCCACGTAGCATTACTGCCGCTGGGGTCCTACAATCCCTAGCCAGGCAATTCAACTTAACCGGGTTTAGAATAAATACTAAATAAAATTACACTTAAAAC
>JAOVYX010000211.1:0-13864 GCA_035668315.1 Drosera spatulata | reverse complement strand
CTTCAAATTCGGAGACCTTGAAACCAGTCTCTCCAAAGCATTGAAATTCACCGGCTGCTCCACACACTCGAAACTAAGAGACTCGAGACATGTCCCCCTCTCCGGAAAACACGACATCCAATCCACAACTTCGTCGTCATCCTCCGCATTCAGCTCATCCTCGATCAGATCCAACACCCTCAACTGTCTACACAACACCAACAACAACAGCAATCATTTCTCATTTCTTAGATCCAATTTCAAGGTCAAACCAACTAATAAAGCATGTAACCGGAAACACACATGCCTATAAATTAAAGCAACAACAACGAGTAGAAAAACAATCATTTCACAGATCCAACTGCAAAGTCGAATCAGATGCGAATTGACAACAATCCAGGTATTCTCGTCATCGACAATATTCCCAGAAGTCAAGCAACAATATCGCCTCTGCTAACGAACAACAGAGTGATTGTTTTTCAAAATCAGATCCACAAAAACCCAAGTCACACATACACCCTTAAATCGAACCAACAAGGACAACAAAACTCATACTATCTAATATCAAACCCAGGTATATATTCCCGTCACAAACAGACTGTCTTGACAATCAGATGTACAGAGTCTTGCCCTTAATTCCCGAACCAGAAACCCACAACCTCAAATTGAACCATGAAAGACATTTAAAAACACATCTCCAAGGATCCAACCCAGATATTCCCGTCACGAACAGACTATTCCTACAACCACCGGGCCGGATGTACACAGTCTTATCCTGTCGACCAGAAACAACACATACCTACACGTGGCCGCGACGACGGCCAACCCGGCGGTCCCGAACCCGTCACAGCAAACGAGCGTCAGCTCCCTCAACCCCTTGAACCCTCTCGCAAGGGCCTCGAGATCCTGATCCCTGACCGTCATCCGCTTCAACCAGATCCTCTCCAACCACGGATACCTCTCCGTAAACATCCCCACCCAAACCCCGACCCCCGCGCCCCACTCGGGACACATGAGTCCGAAGTCACTGAACCTCGGGCGTCCTTTCAAGGAAACGGATCTGAGGTTGGGGAAGCGGAGGGAGACGCGGGCCGGGGAGACGGAGTAGACGTTGGGGATAGTGAGGTGGTGGCGGGTGTAAGAGTCGGTGAGGTACCAGGAGCGGCAGACGAGGGAGCAGGTGTTGAGGTCTCGAGGGGAGGGGAGGTGGTGGAGGATGGTTTCGAGGACGATGGAGAGGGTTTGGGAGGGTGGTGGTGGGGAGTATTGGGTCAGGGAGAGGGAAGTGGTGTCTTCCATGGGGAGGGGGTGTGAAGGAGGAGATTCAGGAGGAGGAGGAGAGGATAAAAGTAGGGTTTAAATTGGGGATGAAATGGGGAAAGGGAAGGGATGGGGGATGGTAGTAGAAGTTGGTCAATATACACACATGTGTTGTGTCTGAAACTACTCCCATTGTACGAATTAATTTATCTGTCACACAGATTTACTGTACCCCTCCCTCCCAACAAAAAAACAGTTAATTATATATATATATATCAAAAATTAAAATATCTTTAATATTGTATAAAAGAAAGGAAAGGAAAAAAACAATGGAACAAGAAATAATATTGGTTGAGTTGAAGTGATGCTATTATTTTTTCCATTTCAATTTAATTGAAGTGATACTAAATTAAAAATATGAATGTTTTAATATTTTATAAGATTTTTTTTTTCAAATATAGAAATACTATTACTTCTCCTGTCCTAATTTTAATGAAATGTTTTTTTCGATCTCAAAATAAATAAAATATTTTTGTAAATCTTTTAATAGTTTAAAAAAAACAAATCAATCTCATTTTTTACAGTACACTCACTAACTTCTCTCTCAATTGATACAGTAAACTTCACTATCATCAAAAAAAATATTACTATCTCCGTTTCAATTTTTATTGGCATGAGATTTTATGTTTATATTGAATTTATATGAAATTTGATGAAAAAATAATATTTTTTTTAGAGGTAGTGGGATGTAAGTGGGGTTTAAGGAGAGAATGAAAGAGAAGAAGGAAGGAGATGATGAGATAATTTGATTATATTAATATAAATTCATTATCAAAAAAGAAAAGAGATGAAGTGTTGTATTTATATACGTACTAATCAAAAAGAAAAGTATTGTACTTAAATTGATATAAAAAATAGTATTTTTTTAGGATGATTTATCCAAAATTACAAATAATTGAAAATAATTCTAAAAAACTATGCAAGGAATAATAATTCCAAATACATATAAATTTAATATATAAAGTCATACACTTTCTTCATCTCATATCCATCACCAATATCATTGTTAGACCTCTCACCGGAATCCGACATCGTCGTCGAAATCTTCGTCGGAATCCAACGACGTCGTCGGAATCTTCGTCGGAATCCGACGATATCATTAGAATCTTCGTTAGGAATATTTGTCTCATTCTACTCAACACAACAACAGCAACACAAAACAATACAAATACTTAATTGACGTTCTGTTTGGATTATGATTCTTCTGTCGCTCTATTTCCCATATAAGACGCTCTGTTTCAGAAATAGAGCGCCTGAACAAAAATACAGAGCGTTTCAAGAAAACAGAACGTCTGTATAAAAACACAGAGCGACTGAAGGAAAAAGAGCGTCTGTGTAAAAATATAGAGCGTCTGAAGTAAAAAAGAGCGGCTGAAATTGACATTGCTCAATTCAATCTCGTCGAGGTTTGCTCTTTCGTTTCCACATCTAGCAACTAGCTTTGCTCTGTCAAAAAACAAAAAAAACTTTTACAACAAAAATCGTTTAACATTTGATCAACATTATTCCTCTCAGATATTTCGTCTAGCATCTTCCTTGTATATCCCCACATTTCGCATATAAATCCACTTGAAAATTTCATGAATCTATCAAACATTGGATCGCAGAGAAACAAAGAAACAATCTTACTATATAGCACCTCAGACAACTTTCTGGTTTCATCCATAAAAAAAACATATCACAAATTAAACATAAGAACACACGAGATGAAAAAAAGAATCGAAACAGCCATGAAACTCCGGTCACATATGAGAGCAACTCAATGTGAGATCCACTCGATAAAGCGATGGCAAAATAACCGCCGTCTTTCACCGACGTTTCTGATACCTTGGAGATGTACTCAACCAAAACCTAACAAGAATCCTTATGGCGGATGTGGAGGCGGAGAGATCGGAGAGGGAGAATATGAGTAGGAGGAGGAGGAGAATGAGGAGAAAGATGAGATTATAGGAGGAGGAGAGAGAAATGTTCAAATTGTATGTTTTAGGAATTAAAATCCCTGCATGAATGTTTTTGGAATTAATTTTCCAAAATTATATGTTTGGATAATTTTCTGTTTTTTTTATCAAAATTCATACAAATTCGACACACGTATAAATTTTTTTGTGTGACGTCTCGATTAAAATAGGATTGAGGGTGAGTATGATTTTTATGGGACATCCCAAAATAACAAATGTTATAAATACCTTAATTTTAATGAAACTTATTTAAAAAAAGTAATATGTTTTAAATAAGTAATAAATTTTATCATAACAATTGTATGAGAAGTAGCAATTAAATGAGAAGATAGTGTAATATAAGATTACATATAATGATTATATTAATATTTTTGAGTATTAAAAAATTAAAATATATATATATTTTTTATATTTTAAAACGATTAAAATAAAAAAATTAGTTACTCCATAATTTAAAACACGGAGGGGGTGGTAATTATGATGGTTGCTGGTGGATTGTATTTCATGTTTTGTTTTTGTTTTTGTTTTTTTATGAAAATGTCTAATTGCACATAAGATTTCATTGTTTTTCTTGGAGTTATAAATCGACAAGACCGACTCAGGTAACAAAGGATCATGAAGTCGTCATAGGCGACACTGAGTAGTAAATTGAGCCAATGCATGAGCGACCCTATTTGCATCCCAAGGCATCCAAGAGCCATGGAACTCGGTAAAATTACTCAACAGTAACAGGCAATCCTCGATGAGGTCTCCAATGTCTGATAGGTCTCCACCTTTCTCATCCGCCGTGCTTGAGCTGACACCACCGCTTTTCTCATCGACAAACCAACCTTCTCCAACCATCGACGACGGTATTCCCTTCCGAATCTCGAGCAATCCCCACGATACTACTGTGGCCCTGGGGTCGAACGACCGCATCAAAATTCGCTTTGATCGCTCTCGATGACGACGCTTTCCATTGTCTTGGCTGGTCATCCGTTGTGTTCGTTCCACCTTGGGATTATGGCAATGGCAATATCCCTTGATTGTACTATGGCGTATGAAGAATTTAATCCTCAATTGAACTGGTAAGTCCCACATTTTCTACCTGCAAAACACCCAAAGTTAATGATGCTCGTTCTTCTTCAATGTCACCAAATCTGATAGTATAGACGTGGTGATGGTAGGCTGATCTGACAGTGAAGGCGCCTGAGGTTTGGGGACACCACATCAATTCATCCTTGCGATTCGCAGATCCGATAAGCAGGCTCAGTATTTTTGTTGCCACGTGGTCTGGGGAAATACTTATAATGTACTCCACTTTCCATTGTCTTGTGATGGGGTTTATCAGATCTGCGACCTTGGACTCTGATGAAATTTCTGCATTATGTGATGTTATTTGGTAACCTGGGAGGCCGGGCAGCGATCCATGGGTCCCCTACGATCCTGACGACTAGGGGTGAGCTAAATAAATACCAGCGTATCGGATCGAATCGAAACTATTCAAAACTATTGACGTATCGCGGGACGTGAAATTGTAATTAGTTGAATAGAAAAGTTGATATAGGGTGGAAACTCGACCCATTTTACCGGACCGACCCAATGAAGGTAACACCATTAGTTTTATTGTTTCATTACTAATTAAGGAATGATACTTGATGATTAAGAGTAAAATGTTGAAAAGGATATAATCTTATAAAAGTTTGTTTAACTCATTTAAAATATTAATTAAAATGCAAATATCAAAAGAGAGATCGACATAAGTGATCTCAATGACAACAGATCACCAAACAAATAACAACACACACCAAGAATCATAAAATTTGTACTTCTCATTTTGCAGTATTGTTTGTTCTTGTTGTTTTAAGTCTTTTGATAGACCTAACTATTGCTTTTGTTTATAAATTATTCATGTTTCTTTATTTTTATGGTTATATTTGTGGTAAGTAATGTAACGTAGCTACAACCCTACTTTTTTTTACAAGTGCCAACCTATTATTTTCTGTCATGATTTTAATTTTAGTATTGAACATCTATACATCTTTAATAATATTATTACTTGAATATGCATCGAAGGAACAAAAAAAAAACCGAGTTTCCAAAACTGAAAAAATCGAGCTTTTTTAACTGAAAAAACGAGAACCGGAACCGAAAATTTGGGACGGTATGGGATAAAATTTTTAAGGAATCGAAAAAGTCGGGAGGGATGGAAACGGTTCGATACCGATTTTTATCGAAAAACTGATGTTAACTGAACCGAAAATATGACTTGCTTTCGGTTTTTCGATTTTTCGTTTTTTCGGTTTTCATCCTTATCATCTTGACTTGGTTCTGCTTCCTTTTTTGGTTTTTCGATTATTAGCCTTAATTCGGTTTCGGTTTCAATTTACGAATTTACATGTTTTTTGATTTTTCAGTTAATGGAATAATCGATATTTATTTATTACTAGTTTTTAAACTATATTTATATTGTAACAAAAATGATACTTTTTGTACTCAAGAAACATATATTTATGCCAAATTTGATTATTATTATTTTTTTTTCGAATGTAGATCCTACTTTATTTTACCTAAGTATGCATTTTTTTTTTTCAAAAGTTTGGTTATTTTTTTATTTATTCCTTAGGAAACGGAATTCAAGACTTATTTCGATTAACCCAAACCCAAAAACCAATTAAATCAGTTTGATTTTGATTTTTTATTTTTTAAAATTGATTTTTTTTAATTAATCGAAATCAAAAAAAATTCCGATTTTTACGGAATTTCATCCTTAGAAATTGGACCGTTTGGTACCATACTCATCCCTTCTAACGACCCTGCCTGTTCCTACTCAATTGCAGCGGCTTCCCCGCTTGCCTCTGTATCTCTTCATTTAAACGTCCACCCAAAAAATTGTTTGTCCAGCGGCTTCCGTTTCCCTTTCCCTTTCCTTTTCCCGAAACACGTCCCTGTATCATTTCTGCTTCTCTAATATCAGGGAATGAAGAGCACGGTCCCTATCCCATTTTAAACTTCCACGTCATCAAAAATTGCAAGGGGTCATGAGTTTATCATAATTACTCTCTCCTTTTTTTCTCTTCGGAAAATTCATCTTGCCTCGCTTCCTCTCATGAGCTTCACAATCCTGTTGTTGCATCAACGTCGTCACCGAATCTACGAAATTGATGAGTTTCTTTCGATCAATTGACGTCTTCAAGCATCGATTATTGTCTTTTCATTCTTTTTTCACGGGTGATAAATTTTAGGGTTTGAATCAAAAATTCCAATTTTGGGTTTTCATGCTGTTCATGGGTTTTTGTTTTGTTTTTTTTTTTTTTTTTTTTTTGTAAAATCTGTAGGGCTTGAATCACAAATTTCAACTTCAGTTATTTTAAATTTTTGTTTACAGGTTTTCTTGCTGTGTATTTTTTAGGATGAAATTGGTTTTTCATCCAATGAAATTTGAATAAAAAATTCAATTTCAGTTTAGTAAGATAACAAATAAATTTTAAATATTTTAAAAAATCAATTTTTAATAAGTTGGGGAATCTGTGTAGGGAAGTTTTCTGAGTGAATGAAAGGTAAAAGTGATTTTCTACACAAAGAGATGATAGAGAAAACCATTGCGAATGGTCCAAAGGGATTTCACTAACCAGATGATCTCCAAATATAGGATGGTTTGTTCCCTAGGGTTGCTGTGATTGCTATACTGTTGGGGAAGTACTTGGCTCGAAGGGTCTTGAATGGCAGCGATTCTAGGCTCTTGATATATCCTCTAATATTATTTATAAAATATTAATATAATTATATTTCAAATATAAGTTTTTATTACACGTGAAAAAAAATACGGATTAAATAAATAAGATATATTTTTTAATATATTTTATTGTTTTAAATCTAGTATTATTTATAAATATTAGCCTGAAAACGAGGACTTAGATATTCCAAATTTGATATGCAGCGTGTAATATTTTCAGCCTGCGTATTATTCACCTGGAGTCCTAACAGACAATTCATCAGAACTGTTTGGACAGGAGGACATCATTGAACCAATCAAATTCTTTGAGGTCGAACCCCCCCTTTCTTTTTGATACACATAGCTTCTCCCAGCTAAACCAGTGTACCTTCTACTTCTCAGGTGTTACTTCCCCACCGGAATCTATTGCACTCACGACAAATCTCTTCGACGGCCATTTCGGGCACTCGAAAGCAGCTTAATATATACGTTGGATATGCTTGCAAGATTGTCTTAATCAAAATCTCCCTTCCGCTGAAGACAACATACGTTCATTCCAGCGATATACAACTCCTTTCATTCGATCACGCACCCCTCACAGATACTCCTTTTCGATCCACCTATGCTTGAGTGCATCCCAAGATACCTTCCCAGATCTCTTGTTTCCTTGATCGGTAGGGTCTGAGTAAATCTAACTCTCTCCTCTTGCATAGTGCAGGGGCTAAAACAAAACATGGCCTTGTCTCTATTGATCATCTAGCCTAAGTATTTTTCCTATTGCAGCAGGGTCGGGTGGATAACTTGTCCTTCGACAATAGTGTTTCATGTTTATTGAGATCAAATTTGATTCGAGTCATGAAAGGATAGAATTTTTTCCATAAATAAATCATAAAACACTAATCATATTTTAAATTAGGTGTTCCAATTGTAATTGAGAAAATAATTTAGTCGCCTATAGTAAGATCTATTGGATAGAAACATTGAAAATCAAAACGAGTAATAGAAAGATTCCATATAAATAAAATGATTTTAAAAATTTTACCCACAACCTAGAAAACAGAAACTAAAACCATTTAGATGATTTTTAATTTTCTAATTTAAAAAGTTATCCTGAGATACCACTTAACATAAAGAAAAAAAAATACCGATAAATTATCACCCCCTTTATTTTTTCACACAAGTACCCCACTAACATTTTTTTTAAAATCAAATCGAGCTTTCCTGATTTCCATGTTCTCTTCTAATGTTTTTTTTATAAGAAAATATTGTTTTCTACATCTCAAAGATATGTCTCGTGTTCAACCAATACAAGATAAAACAATTGTTTCAAACCAAAATAATTGGACTTTTTTGTTGGTTCCATGACGATGGTGGAAGAATGAGAGACGGCATGTGATGAACGACTGCCACAGTTTCGATGGCGATGACGGTATTGTGGTGGTGATGGACGACGACAGCGATGGGTGATTGTCCTCTTCTGGGTTTTCAGAGGCAACGATGGCGATGTGGTGGTGGTGGTCGTCGTTGTTTCATTATCGTCGTTGTTCTCGTTAGTTCGTTATCGTCATCATCAGTTCGTTGTAATCATCGTCATTATCGTCATTGTCAACGTCATCAGTTTGTCGTCGTGTCATCATCATCGTCATGAGTTCATTGTTGTCGCCGTTAGTTAGTCGTCGTCGTCATCGTGAGTTTGTTATCGTTGTCGTCGTGAGTCCGTTATCGTTATTAGTTCGTCGTCGTTCTCGTTGTCAATGCGGCTAAGGTTGATGACAATGATGATGTGTACGTCCGTGCAATACGTGGTTTCATGGTTACATTACATAAGGAAGGTCGACGATGATTTTCGTAGATTTCGATTTGAAATTGAATTTTTTTTAAAAAAAATCAATATCTTGTGTAATTAATTATAATTTTGTTAAAAGGGTAAATATAATGTGTAAATCTTCCAACGTGAAAATTATTAGAATAAATATCGATGAGATACCTGTTGAGAAAAAAAAAAGATACTAGTGTGTCAATAATTCTCCATAGAGGAACCTATGAAGAATTCTCTCCCGTAAAAATTTTATTCTATCGATTTAAAAAATATCGAAAAGAACTAGTTGCTTCTATTTCATTGGTTAGTAAAACAAAAAGACAAAAACATTATCAAACTGGTCTTAAGAAACAAAACTCATTTTACATACAAAATTTAATAGGAGATAGTGGAATTGCAGCAATTACAGCCAATAAAGTTGTAGTCCTCTGACCAAAATTAAAAATAGTCGTAATTTTTGTTAAAAAAATTAAATTTGAAAATAATTAAATTGAATACATATGTAAGAGGAACTGCAGCTTTCTTGTCTTGCCTGCATTAACTGTAGTCCCCTATTCCCCAATTTAATTTATATTAGTAGTAAAATTTACGTGAAACGCGATTAAAAATAAAAAAAATTATCAAAAAAAAACCACTTGAAAAATTTTATTTCAAGAAGTTATTATCCAAGATTGTTAAATTTCAGAAGGTACCACAAAATTGACGCAAACCTTTCCTTCCCCCTTCCCTTGCGTTCTTCTCCTCCCTCCTCCGTCTCCTCTCGTGGCCTCTCCTCTCTCTCCTCCCCTATCACCACCAACCCCGTCGCCTCTCTTCTTCACCTTCGTTCCCTTGGACACATGCTCATATCTCCTCGAACCCTCACCCAACACAACACCAACATCAACAGCCTCATCCTCGTCCTAATACACTAGCTTACCAAACATTAACAATGACGAAACCCTACAAATAAAGGTTTTGGTCGGATTCCGACAGACGTAGTGATAATTTCGATCGAATTTCAACTTGCGTATTATTAGCTTCAATCAGATTCGACGGACGTACTAATAGCTCAAGCGTACTAGTATGTATATTAGATGCACTATTAGATAAAATAGACATTCTAAGAGGGAATTGGGCATACTATTTGATCCTAGTGTTAACTTGTGTAAATTTAGAATCTTATGTAATAACTTATAAGAATAAAATTTTGAAAGTGTTATCTGTTTGAAATTTTTCTTGAAAATAATGACCGTTTTGAATGTGTTGAAATTAATGATTTATAGATGCTTATGACTATAAGTTATGTCAAAATCATTTTTAGAAGAAACATATGTTTTATTTTTTCATCATACTTGTTTAAACGCAACGAGTTATAAGTTATAAACTATTCGTGATTGGTAATCAAACAAACATTTAAAGTGTTTTTTTAAATCAATCTGACTAGCTTAATGACTACAAAACAATTCGTATATTGCTTTTATAGTGATCTTGATATAAGTTGTCCGAAAATGTTTTGAATTGTTGTCCCAATTCACAATGCCATCCATTATCATCAAGATTCGGTTAATCGTTACTCAACTCTCGCAAACAACCAATGCACATACTTAATCCACGTTGATCTTGTGTTCAACAGAATTCTTAAACAGTTCACATTTATCTTTTTCTTTTCTTTTTTTTTTTGATATAAATTTCTTTTTTTCTGATTACTGATCGTGACTTAGAAAAAAAAAAAGCTTTTTTGTACATAGGAAATTTAATCGACGAAAAAGGGGGAAAACGATAATTGAGATGTGCCGAGTAGTGAATAGTAGCATGTGTATAGGGATGCTCCAATCATCACTTTGAATTTTCCAATGTTTTGAAGTTATGATTTGATGTATTTTCGCTATTCGCAGACAAAGACAGAAATCAGGAAGAGGATAAGAGGGAAAAAAAGAGAGGAGAGATGAAGGGGACTGTTGTTTCTTCACACTTGGCCATTGCGTGGCTCCATTATTATTTCCCTCTGACACCTGAAAAATATCTTAATTTAAATAAATAATTAATTATTTATAAATTAATCGTTTATAGTATTATTTATTTTGATATCGTCAATATTTTTTTAATTATATATATATTATTATAGATTTTTTAGTACTTCCTCGTCCTATAAAAGATACAACATATATTTATTTTATATTATTTTATACGTATGGAAACAATTTCATTTTCATATCAAATTACGTCTGAGTGTCTCGTAACATGTATTAAGTTGAAGTATGTAACTTACACAATTATTGATGTTTCACGATAAATTTATAAAAAAAAACTACGTTTGATTGTCGTTGCACGCATGTTAAATTTTTCATCGTCACGCGTACCAGGTCAATCTGTTGTCCCTTACGGGGCGGAGGGAGTAATTATTTTGATTTTATTGAGAATATTTAATAAACTCTTGAAATATATACAATCCATGACTCTTTTTCTTTTAATCTTGTTATAAAAAGTTTTCACGTAATAACGAAGATACATTTAATCACAGAACGAATACTCCCTCTGTCCAGCGAAAAATATAATATTTTGATCTGTATCGAAAATTTATGTATATGTTAAATTTATACTGATTAATATTAAAAATATAATTTATTATAACAATTATGCGAGGAATTAGGTGTAGTTAGGATTTAGGATTTAGGGTTTTAATGGGTTAGGGGTTTAGGGTTTAGGATGAAACGAAAAAAATTATACAAAAAGTCAAAGGGTAGCATGTAGAGTGAGACGGAGAGAGTAATGTTTCCTCATCGTCTTATTATTTTTTACCATTGACCGAATATAGATCTAGATTTTTTTTTCAATTCTAATTTTTAACTACATATTTTTTTGTCTTTTCATCTCCTTTATTATTCCTTTAGTTCCATATTAATTGTTATTTTTTTCTAATTGAACCGTCCCAAAATATATGTTATCATTCTTTTTTTAATAATCTTTTAACAAAAAAATAAAAAAAATAACAAATCAATCTCATCTATTATAATACATCCACTAATTCTTCTCTCAACTGTTACAATAAACTACAGTATCATCAAAAAAATATTATTTTTTTTATCAAAATTCATATAAATTCATCACTCGCCTAAATTCCCGTGTCAAATCCCACATAACAATTAATATGTGACGGAGGGAGTAATTTCTAATCATACAAAATTTTTCGAATATAAAAACATTGTAAGTAATTTGAAAGGGAGCGAATGACAAATGGTGACAAAAATAATGGGATGGAAATAGTAAGTCGCAACATTTTTCGAAGTAATTTTTTACTCACTTCGTTTCATATTAGTTTTTATACTCTCCCCGTCATAATATACATGCAATATTTAAATTTTTTTATTATTCAACGTATATCGTGGGACGATCAAATATCCTTTTTTTAATAATATAAGCAACCTTTTGAATATCACATTTGTCAAGGTGAAATTTGATTTGTATCGCGGGACGATCAAATGTCATTTTTTGAAAAATTATCGTGAAACACTAACGATAATTTAAGTTATGTGTTTCAACCTGACGTCGGTGGCATAAATTTTTTGCGTCATCAAAATGATAAACGAAGCTCTTCAAAATGATTAATGAATAATACAATAATTGATAATGTTGTTTAAATATGAGACGGAGAGAGTATATTGTTGTGATAGACCCGTGTATAAAGTCACCAACCCGCGGTCAATCTAGTCGTTGCATACAACGTTATTCAACTCAAAACTCTTCAAAGATCACTCGGTGTTTGTGCACCCGTAAGGTAACGTCAACTAGTATTATATACAAAAAAGAAAAAGAAAAAGGCACGTACATTATCATTTCAATAGGCCTGTCTACAAGCTTATAAACGCTTTCGAACTCACCAAACTATGTGCCATATACAAGATTGTCAAGTACTAAAAGATGCAGATCGACATCGAGTCGCAGAATAGCTGGAACACTAGTTACATTAGCTGGATCATCTATCAACAGGTTAATATACATTAGCTGGATCATCTGTCAACGGGTTAATAGTTATTAGCATCGTAAGAAGGCGAAAAAATACAGGTCAGTTTAGCTAGATCAGAGATCAGGTAAGATAACTATGAGGAACTTCGGCGCTTAAAGCCTAATATATACAGTTGAATTTGACATCCTGACAGAAAAATAAGGGGGAGACTCGATCAGTCAGTCCGTTAGGAGTCTATGCTGGGTAGCTAAAATGCTTTACAGAGGCTGTTAGCCGAGAACTGCTGCTGTAACGGGGTGGTCTCGACAAAGAGCCTAGTCCTCTTCCTCTCCGAGATTCTCACTTGTGAGATAACCGCTGTGAGCACTTCAAGAAGGTCACAAGTTCCGTTACCTTCAGAGCTAGAAGTAACACAAGCCGTCGATGAAGGGTATGGAACAGAAGAGGTCTTGCTGAGAGCGACCCTGCTGGCATCGCCATGAGAGTTCCCAGTTACTTGTTCATGAGGAACCACCGATCGAGGCTTTGCTTTCGACTTTGTAGAAAACGGCCTAAATAGGTGCTCTGTATGGAATATAATCCATGGATCCCCTGGTGATAACAAAGCCCGAAACCATGAGAATAGTGCAAGCCAAAAACTATCTCAATGGGACATATTAGTTCTCATTTTGATAAAAAGAATGAGAACTTTCTTTCTTACAACCCACCAAAGTACTTCGTCTGCACTAATCCTTGAAGAAACATCTCTTGACATCATACTCTCCATCAGATTTCGGGCAGGTTTCGATATTGATTGCCACATCTCCGAGTGAAAATCAAGCTTCACATTCTTAACAGCATCAAGAATAGTCTCAACGGAGGAGCCATGGAATGGCAAGCCGCCTGTCAAGAGGCCATAAAGAAGGACACCAGCACTCCAGATATAGACTTTTTCACTGTATGAACCAGATATCACTTCAGGGCCCATATAAGATGGACTTCCAGCCAACCCATTTAAGCTTTGACCTGCAAGAAATATTTCACAGCACAATAAGCAAAGAAGCGCTAAACAAATCGTGCTTAATATCACAGAATAAACACCTATTCTATCAAGCAGTCATCAGATTGAAAACATACATAGTTGGGACGCTACAAGACTAATGCAAAGC
>JAOVYX010000210.1:0-42617 GCA_035668315.1 Drosera spatulata | reverse complement strand
TTTTGCAGGTAAAAACACACTTTGCAAGGCCAAACTGGAAAGAAGTATTTGCAAGGATAGCTAAGAAACATCCATACTGCACAGTAGGTGAGAATCGCTGAATGTCTAATTTTTATCATAAAAGTTTTCACTAGATTGTGGTATAACAATCTATCACAATCAACCAAGAACCAACGGTGCAATTAGCAATGCCAGATAACAGTGAATATATCGCAGGTGTATTCTACTGCGGTAGAGCAACACTGGGAAAGGAGCTCAAGAAGTTATCACGTGATATGACTCACAAGTCATCCACACGGTTCGAGTTCCACAAAGAGCAGTTCTAGAGCTAAGATTTTTTTTTCCTCCTTTTTCTTCTTTCCTCCTCCCACTATTTATAACACGGCATAAGATTTTTCATAATATACGTACCATAATGGTTCCATGTGGATGCAAATGAAATCATAGAGAACATTATACGAGAAGAGATAACACTAGTATATTTGTACAGTTGCAATAACCTTGATAATGGGAAAAATTTTGAAGTTAACCAATGCGACAGTTCTTCAGTTGCTTCATGGTCGCATTATTTTCAGGTAATAATATAAACACAGATGCCGGCAGGCACATTGTTTGCAGCAATAGTTCATGCAACTGATACATATATAAAAATATATACCGTTGAGGGAACTCACCTCATAAGTTGACAAACTAGCAAGACATGCAGGCATATCTCAACTTCTTCAACAACCATGCATATCATGCATTACAGCTTGTACTGACCTTCAAAGCATCCTTTTCTGCTTCCCTTTTCACTTGATGGAGGAACTGCCGCAAGGTCACCTCCCCATTTTAGGAAAGTCGCTCAAGGAATTGACAAGGAGGCAAAGCCTCCCAGGCAGATGAGATTCTTGTGTTTTCTGCGTCGCTGAGAGCCTGATATGCACAC
Source organism: Drosera spatulata (assembly GCA_035668315.1). Lineage (NCBI taxonomy): Eukaryota > Viridiplantae > Streptophyta > Magnoliopsida > Caryophyllales > Droseraceae > Drosera > Drosera spatulata. Next base: position 41,689 of record JAOVYX010000210.1, on the reverse strand, counting down.
CTAGTGAAAAGAAGTTTCTGCAACGAAAGGAGAGTTAATAAAGCAATCTGTTCTTTATCAGTACAAGATAAAAACAGGGGAAATGACAAATCTGATTGTCCTCGTTTTTTTCACAGAAATTAGGGGCACATGAGCTTAGTCGCCCTCAGTTTGATCTCCCAGAAGCGGAAGCGGAATTAGTTGCAGGCTATAATGTAGAATATGCACGGGATGCGATCCTTAATAGTTCACTGTTGGCGGAAGCCAATGTCCCGGGGTCCTGGGGACTCATTCTGACTGAAACAGGGGAGGGGGTGGGTCTTTACCAACTTTCAAACGCACGAACCTTATTGAAAAGACCCCTTACTATAGATAGGGTTAAAGCCCCTTATTAAAAATTCAAGGCAAGCTTTAGCTTGATATGTATGATGACCAATCTTCTCGAGGCACATGAGACAGACCCACGAGGTGTGCCTCCTTAAATGCGCCTCGCCTAGGTGCAGAGGTATCTTCAAAGTACTAGGGAGTAGGGACACTGATTACCTTATTAGAGTAACAGAGATCAATGGATTTATCATCCATAACAGTCGGCCTAAACTGTACCAACCATGATGGAAATCAGAGAACCTGTACGATGTTCACTGGAAAATCAATCCAGAAACAAGTTTGATGCAACTTAGGTTCAGGCTGTCAAATAGCGATGATTCTGCAGCAAGCATAATAGCAAAGTGGATAGCAACCAGTAAGTTAAATATTGCGTCGAAGGGACATTCAACCAAGAATGCGGAGCACAGCGCATAAAGAATCCCATTCAACAAGAATCTTCATTAACCATTTCTGAAACATATTCACATCTTATACGATTCCTAGCAAAATTTTAACATCATTAACCATATGCTACAAGATAAAACAAGAGAAACCGAGGGACAACCATACGAAAGGTACTCGGCTTCTATGAATAGTGCTTCATTACAGCGTCTGGTGATAATAATCCGATTCTGTCGGTGGTTTGGGTTCAAAAAGGGACAGAACTCTTGAGTTAGTCATCCTTCATTCTCCTCAGAAGTTTTGAAGCCCAGCGTTTGACACGACTTTTCAAAGTATAGCCAACAAGTACGCCAGCAACAAAAAAAGCAGCACAGAGCTTTGAGCAAGTCCAGAGAGACACAGCATTTCTGCAAGAAAAGAGAATACTGGTGACAATCCAATATTCTTATTGTACATCTAATGCGTAAATGACAACAATTCATGAACGATAGAAAGGATAAGTAGAATGGAGAATTGTGTCGGAAAGATCTGATAAAAAGGCAGCCATTCGTTATTGCATATTACTCACAACGTCACACATGTTACAATGAATCTGTAGTCCAACATGTTGACATCCAAGTTACTCCTGTAGTTCCAACACTATAGACAGATAGCCAAACCAAAGTAATGGCACAAGACTGTGTCGGACCAAAAACGTTTGTCAAAAAAGAATCTCAAAGAAAAGTTAAGTCTACTTAGCGCAGCAACATAGCATTGACGGGACAAAAGTTGCATTTAGTAACCTCTAATGGATATTACAAAGCTACTACATTATGACCTCCATCAGAAGAGATAATGAATGCCATGAGAATTGACAGATCCCAAGGGTAAGTATCAAACTACCACCGAAAATATTCTAACATGATTTGCAAATACCTAAGCATCACCGTAACTGAACATTTCCCTTCAAACTGACTCTTTACATAATAAGCAAACTTCCCATCCGAAGAGTAACAAGACTACACTACAGCAGTTCGCATTCTCTCCTAGATTCTATCGGAGCGAACTCGGATTAAACTGAACGAAACGAAAAGCATCACCGTTCCACACAGATCACAACACACCAAATCTACTTAAGTTATCTCATAAACGATGTAATCAGGTAACCAACTGATGTCGTATCACGACCGCACAGTTCTCCATAAACTGAACGAACTTTTTTCATCCACAAAATAGAAACCCTAAATCATGATTTCGAGTACAATACCTAGGCGGCCTGGTAATGAGAGCTCCGGCGGGGGCATAAGACGGAGATGACGAGTACGGCGCTCCGGCTCCGGCGGCTTTGATGGAAGAAAGAGAAGGCCCCGACGACGAAGATGAAGAAGCTGCTTCGATGTCTTTGGATATCTTCGACCAAGCCCTTTGAATTCCTTCCATGTCCAATCACCGAAATCGAAGCGTGGAGATGGAGCGGAATGCGAAATTGGGGATTTTGGGGGTTTAGGGTTTTTCTAGGGTTCTACCCACCGAGGAGCGATTCGGCCTGAAAACGATCACTTTTTGGGAACTTCCGATTATTTCATGTATACGTTATGAAAAAAAAAAAAAAAAGATTGTTAATAATCTTAAAGTTACGTGTTGATAGGATATATCTAAGGATAAATTTTTTTCAAAAATTGTTTTTATTATTAAAATTTTCTAATCATTTAATCTCCATCATTTGTTCATCTCTAACAACACATAATATTAATATCGTATTCTCTAAGTTCATACATGATTCCTTACGTTTGGTTACTTTTATTGTTGTGCTTATAACTGTCGTGGATTCTAAGTTAGGAAAAGAGAATATGATGTTATCATTTTAGGTATTGTTAAAGATTGACACATGATGGACATTAATTGATGATGAAATTTTAAATATAAAGATAGTTTTAGAGAAATCTCTATTGTTAGATGTATACAACAATACATAATTTGTATGTTGTTAGTTTGTTTTCTCTTCTAAATTACTATCTCAATCCGGATTTAATTGTAATATTAGACGATATAAACACTAAAATTGTTTATGTTACGAATTGTTTGTGAGACGAATAAATATCATTAAAACGTTAAAATATTGTGAAACACTTACGATAATTTAAATTATGTAGTTTAATCCTGAATCAATAATATATCTTTCTTACGTCGTTAAGACGATAATTCCTCAAAAAATATATTAAACAGTACAATGATGATATAATGTTTTTATTAATTCTCGATAAGATGATAACTCCTCAAAAAAATATATTAAATAATATAATGATGATATAATGTTTTTATTAATTTCGGATGGAAGGAGTACTAAACTCCATCACTTGGATAAAATCAGTCGAAAGATGTAAATTTGTTAAATTGCTATCAGCCATGGGTTATCTTCCGATATCAGCATTTGCACTAATTAAGTTGGTTAGAATAGGCAATGAAAACCAATTAAGTATATTGTTGAGAAATTCGTACATTTATTTCATTGATCTGTAATCATTTTTCTTGGAACCAGAACAATAATCAGATCCCAGTCGGCATCCTTTTATCCCCATCAACTCTGATTCAATTTTCTTATCTAGAAACCGTAACAGTGTCTTTTCCTGCATGTGTTATCGGTTGGTTGAGCTTGTGCGATCTTTCCAATACACAGATCATGAGTGCATTTCCCGTTTTATAGGAACCTGGTAGTTGTACAAGATAACCCCACAAACCCACAAACCCTCAAACCAATATTTTACTGGCCAATACTCCTCCACGCCCTCAACCCAACCCCCGAAACAACAATCCATGATCCATCAATGGCTCTCTCCTCTCCTCTTATCTTCACCCGTTCTTACCAAAACCATACAAAACACACAACACAAACAAGCATCACTCTTCAATTTCTTCAATGGTTACCCTTTCTCTCCTCAAATGCTGTCCTCAGTTTCGTCTCCCAACTCCAACGCCCAAAACCCATTTGCCTATACACTTTAAAGTTGGCACCTTTACAGCAAAATCTCACTTCTTGGGATTGAAACGTCACTGCCCAGCTTCTTATTCTTCATCAAAGGTCACCATTGTTGCCAAGGTTGGATAGAAGTTTGTAAGAATTTGTGGATTGTGTGTTAGGGTTTTGGTTTGGCTTGTGGTTTGGTTGAGATTGATGGGTTTTGTTTGTGTGGTGTGGTTTGTGGGTGGCAATGCAGGTGAATAAGGGGAGTGTGCCACCAGCTTTTACATTGAAGGATCAAGATGGGAAGACTGTGAATCTTTCAAAGTTCAAGGGCAAGCCTGTTGTTGTCTACTTTTATCCTGCTGATGAGACACCTGGCTGCACCAAGCAGGTTCATGCTATTATGCTTTTGTGTGTCTTGAATCTTGATCAACATTAATTCAGTTTCTAATTGGTGGACAGAAAAAGTCGCTTTATATAGCGGATTACTTGTAGTACCTAATAGGATTTGCTAAAATGCATCAATGAGTTCTCAAAGGAACTGGTACACTGGTTTTGTTTCTTTGACACTTCTGTTGTTCTACATGTTGGCATTTATTTTGGGGGAACTTTGATCTGTGGAGACCCCTTGAATTAATCTTCTTGAACAAGTAGATTTCTGACAAATTGACATTGAATTTTTCCTGTGAACAATTCGGTTTGTGTAGTATACCGCAGTATCTTCCTTCCAGTGAAAACATAACTAAATTTCAATGGGTCGCAGGCTTGTGCATTTCGTGATTCCTATGAGAAGTTCAAGAAGGCAGGAGCCGAGGTTGTTGGAATAAGTGGTGATGATGCATCTTCCCACAAGGTAATGCTATGTTGGCATTATAAAATATAAATCCTCCTATTAGCTTACAGAGAGCAACATTGATTATTTACTTGGTTTATGACAATCATGATATATCCTGGCCCGTATTGAATTGTCTTTTCCCTCGATTAGTCATGATATTCTAATACATTCAACGTTGGTTTTTAATGGATCATACGTGCAATTTGGGATGATTCTAGGCCTTCCAGAAGAAATACAGACTACCATTCACGTTGCTGAGCGATGAGGGGAACAAGGTTAGGAAAGAGTGGGGCGTTCCAGCTGATCTTTTCGGTGCACTTCCTGGAAGACAAACCTATGTCCTCGACAAGAACGGGGTAGTTCAGCTCATCTACAACAACCAATTTCAACCTGAAAAGCATATAGATGAGACATTGAAGCTGCTGCAGAGCCTCTGAGCAGAAATTTGAGTTAGCTCTCTTGCCCTTGCTATTTTTCCTGTGCCATTATTCTATTCTTTGTAATCTTCCTCTATGCGGTGCATCTACTGTCAACATCTGAGTTATGTTCCTCTATTGTAATTGTATATCTTGTAAACTGTAGTCATTTATGAACTGAGCGAGCATAATAATATGTTTGGATCCTGTTCAGATTAGTACATACTGTCATCTGCATACTTCTTTTTATCCACTCAACCTTTGAGTTTAGGGCCTTGAACTTTAATCATATGAATCAAACATATATAAACAGCATTTCTTAAATAGAATTCATTGTTAAACAATCCAATATGGGCTTATTAGCTAGCATGTTCTTTGCCCAGTCTCATAAAACATGCTTAAAATGTAATACAAGAATGGTTACCTCACTTGTTTTACCATGACCTAAGTAAAATGAATGCCTGTACAAACAGAAACTGATAAACAATAACTTGGTTGAGGAGACTATGCTGTTATTTAGTAAGTGATTTCTCTTTATAATCTTGGCTCGTGTAGGGGCTAAATGCTTCTGACAGCCAGTTATGCTTCCTCCAGGACCTCCATCCCATGTCTTCACATAGTTTGTCATTGTGGTCGATGCTGAAAGCGGAAATGCAGTGTCTCTTGTAGAATCTCGTTGTCTTCCTCATCACTTCCACTTCTTTTGCTATTTGGTCGAGCATTTCATTGTTGCTCGGAAGCTTAAATGCATCAGCTGTCAGACCTGCTAGCCATTTGCATCTTAGCTCCGCAGCTTGTAGGTTGGATACAGTCTCGACATAACCCACAAAAGCCATGTTTGGTATCATGGGGTTAATCGTGCTCCTGCATCCAGAAATCAGGATACATTGTCAGTTTCTTTGACATGGAATAAACCTATTATCCATTACTTTTTTTTCTTTTTTCTTTTTTCTTTTTTTCATATCTGTTCAAATACCTGTATAGCGGCGTGACACCAGAAATACCCTCTATGAAGCTTCTGAATGGCTGTGGCATTATGTCTTTCAGTTTGTTCTTCCCATCATAGCCGGTCGCAAGAATGACAACATCTGCCTCCAGCTTTGAACCATCATCAAATTCGAGCCCATTTTCAAAGAACCACCATTTGGATGACTTCTTGAACCTGATCCTCTCTTGGTCAGCCTCGGAGAAAAAGGTCTCGGGCAATATGGCCATCTGGCAGCTTCCATAGTCTTCCTCGAAAGGGTGATCTGGTTTTAGTCCATACTTTTCCAAAGGAAGCTGCCACAGCAAGTAACTCTCTATGATCCTTGAAACCACCCGCTTCTGCAAGACAAAATAGTGATTTTGCATGAATAATGATGAGTTGAAACAAGACGCATTTGAGTTTCTTGATAGGATTCTCTTTAGATGTCTGTAGTGAACTTACCATAGGTGATAGGAGAAAGCATACGAAGTTCCTCAAAAAGCTTTGATCAGGTCTTTCATGGATGAACTGAGAAGACCTCGTGGAGTAGAACAGGTAGAAAGGCAAACCCCAAACAGAGTAATGCGGCACTGTCCAATGCAAAGTCCTTATCACCATGGTGCATGGTTGCCCGTCTGCCCCTGCATTCCGATGCAAAGGTTAGATCTGTTTAGACAGAGTCTTTTGTCATAACACGTATTGATCGACCATGTCCAAAGTTACCTTGGTTTGCTTCTGCACATTCAGTGGCAATATCTATTGCTGATTTTTTGTAGCCAACCACGGCAACCTTCTTCCCTCGTAGTAACTGAGAAGCCTCGCCTCTGTTTAGCTTGCAATAGTCTAGGCTGTGCATCACCTTGCCTTTGAATGCTTCAGGTCCTCTGTTGGCTGTGAAGGTTGGGATTCTTGGGCAGTCACCATACTTTCCGATGCAGATCACCACGAACTCGAAAGCATACCACTGTAACATTTTCATAAACCAGTCAGTTGATGCATATGGTGCTGATCTTTATTAGTTTAAAATTTTTTACGGCGGCATGCAGTGATGTGCTACAAGCTTTTGTATCTTTGTTTTCACATATCGAGTCATTCAAAATACTTTATTTTGGAGCGTGTTTCTTTGGTTTTTTTTCCCCTGAAAATGATGCTGTCCAATCGTCATACGACGAGAGCATGGAACCACTCCTGTCAAGAGTGAGTAGATGGTTTCTAACCTCAACAATGTCTGAGTCACTGGTTTGCACGGCGACCTCCCAAGAGGGTTGGCCAGTCAGCAGCCTCCCATACTCTCCCAAATGTTCTCCTGTTCCTGGTTCACCAATGAACCGGAGCTCTACCACCTTAGACTCAAATCTCACAAACTTGAGCACGTCGAAGTGCTTAGCATATGCATAGAGATACTCTACAATCTCCAGATGAGAAGGGAAGCTGGAGTTATCTCTATCTGGCCAAGGGAAATCCGAGAACTCATAATCACATCTCGGAGTTTGAAGCTTTGTGGAATAGCTGGAGGCATGACTCCAAACCCCTCCAATGGTGTCCGTGGTCTCGAACACCACAGGGTAGTATGCAGAAAGCTGTTTAGCAGCTGCAATGCCGCTAATTCCAGCTCCTACTATCGCGATTCTTGGCTGGGAAACCGCCATTGATTCCGGTTTTGTTTAAAAGTTTAATCGAGTTTCGTTTGTAAGAAATTGGAAATTTGAAAATTGGATGAAAGGAGCTAACATGGGTGGTAAGTATTTATAGAGATGATGAAATGGTTTCATATAGCAGTCAGAGTTCGCTTTTGGTTTGTCATGTATCTTGCAAGAAATTGGAAAATGCATGCTGTTGAATATTGAATTTGTTTACGGAATTCCATTTTTAATATTCAACTTACCTGAGGAGAAATGACCGATATGAGGAATAGTTTCACTAGTCCTTCCCCTTTACGAGTAACAATTTGGTAGATTTCACGATATGTTCTTATTCTTCACATTGTTTCCTCAAAATGCCTTTTGAACGTTTTCCCGGGCAAAACCTTTACTTCTTATTATTGATTATTCCCTGATAAATGGCTTAGAAGAACAATCGAATAATCAATGTTCGATCTCATTTACTTACCCAACAGGTTATATCTAATAATATGGCCGAAGTCGCATCACCAGTAGAGTTCTATGCGTTATTTTCCACGCACAAGAATTCCATGCGTGAGAATACGCTCGTAGGCATAGAGGAGTGTCTGCGGGAATGTTGAGCTAGCCATGTTGAAAGTATAAAATACCACCAAGCAGCCACAATTAAAGGCAGCCCGATTCTAGGGCGAACTTGTTGAATCAATAGGTTGTAGGATATCAAGGTTTTCCAGTTGTAAGATTCAACATATTCAAAGCTAAGAAGCACGCATCCACCATGAAATCCGATGACTGGACTTTTCCAGGAAAATCTCATTGAAAATGCCTACTATGATACTTACATCGTTCTTGTCAAAGCACACCGACCAAACACGACGTCGAGAGCATCAGAATGCCATGGCAAAAAAGTAGTCACCATGGCGTCGTGACATTTAACAAATCCCCATGAGCTTAAAGGCATGATCTTGACAACTTCACCAGATTCAGTATGAAGACATGGCAAAACATATCCAAACACAAACACACAACAATCCACAAACGCTACACATACAGCATGCAACGGCTGCTCGGTACACAGACGTTGGAACCATCTTATACCATGAGCATGCATCCTACAGGCTTAAGAGGAGCAGCTGAGATTGAGATTTGAACTCTGTCATCATTGCTTGACCAGATTTATACAGGATTTTCCGCTTTGCAGTCAAGTAAGAAGTGTGATGAGAGACTCGTACTCTGGGAACTTTCCAATAAGCTCACTCCAGTTTGCTAGCTCGGAGTCTTGATATTGGAAAGCTGGTGCGCAGGTGACCCCCAGGAGAGAATAGTTGTTTTCTGCATCCCGTCCTGTTACTTTGATTTCCTGACCATCATGATGTATGGTAGCATCTTTAGTTGGAAAGGAACCAAACCAAACATAAGGTGGAACCGTGTACTGCGGATGTTGATCTTCAAGTAGATTAGGCCCAATGCAAGTCAGCTTAACCCGTCCATCCCTCTCATCCAGTTCGACCACCTTCAAAGCAAATTACTCATACCGTCATACAGCAAAGTGAATAAAACTTACATGAACTAGCTAGATACTAAAAGAAACTTTCAACAAATAATCATCCAGCATGAACTCGCTTGAGCAAATCACGGTTGTGAAGCATGGACTGGATCTAACAAGTATCACATCTTGAGCCGCAAGCTGAGCATAAGCGACTGCAGTTTTGGTACTCACCGTGATTGGTTCTCCTAGATAATAGTGGAAAGTTTCTGCACAGGGAATACGATGCAGACGAGCCACGCTCCCTGATGGAAGCAGGAAATATATGGCTGTGCTGACAGCACGATCCACCTTATCTGCAAATCAGGAATTACTCCCTATAAGGGTATATCTACAGATAACAACTCATCATCATCGCAGCTGACATATGGGAAATTATATCCTGTGTCCAGCACCAGTTTAATTAGTGCATCCAAATCTAGTTGTTGCAACAATGTAACCGAACTATCAGCATGGGATTTCAACAGTTATTCTCGTATGCGATCAATGCCACACCTGCTGAACCAAATCCAATGAAAGTCGACGCAAAATGCCAGCATCAAGCCTAATTTCAAACACCAATCCTCATAGAATCAAGAAACGTGGGGGATTCGCACCTAAATTAGATCTGCATATATTTCCAAATTGAGTTTCTCACATTTTAACAATGCATTTCTCATGACCTAGCCATGATAAGACTTCCCAATCAATCAATCCTTCAATGGTAACCAATCAGCTAGGTATATGGATTCAACAAGCATGGGAGCACCAGCACCAACACCAGAAAATAACACCACTTACACTGAGAAGGGAGATGGGATGTGGAGAGGAGAATTGAGGTGTCTCTGAGGGTTTCCAAGTAAAACCCACCATCAGGGTGGGGTTTGAGATCGAGCTTCTTCACCACCTCTGAAGCTGACACCATCTTCTTCTTCTTCCTCTTCTCACAGGGTATCGACCGCCAGCACCAGGTTAGGGTTTCTATTGCTGAATTTGGGGACTCATTAACATTTACCACTAGAAAATTATTACTATTATCTAATCTTTTGTTTTATCCAAGTCCTCCTAAACGAAAACCTTGTACTGTAGGAGTACCTTTTTTTTTGATGTGTTTCCTAGTAAGCTTTATTGTTATGAAAGGTGTTGGAAGCTAACTTATCCCAACAACTATTAAGTCGTCTAAAATAGGATATTGATAAAAATATTCTGATTCTATTAAAAAACAATGAGAGTTCTTTGCGATCAACAATGACAAATAACCAGATAACAATGAGATGCATCATCACATTATGAACATCCGAGACGACTATACCGTGCTCTATGCAGAAGCAATACATTCAATACATTTAAAATTGCACAAAGAGGCTAATGGAATGATAATTCCAAATCATCTTAGTGCTATTAACAACGCTATGCTCTCCTCCTACAATTACAGAGAAGCAATGAAATATACAACTACGTGTCTTGACCATTCCTACATTAATCCAAAAAATTCCAACTGTAACAAAAACAGCAAAAAAACTGAGGACTTGATCTGGAAATGCCATTTATCAGCATCAAGTTACCACAGTCCAAGAAGCTAACAGATATCACTATCCATCGCATGAATGATTCTTCTTAGACCTTTCATTCTCAACACGAAGCATCTGCAAAAATGGTTGTAGTCTTCTTTTATATACACGACGACCTGCATTTGATTTTGAAGAGTCGATCACCACGTCTTGTCTCAAGCTTTTATTTCCTGTATCCGCTTGACAGCTTCCTCCGTTGTAGGCCGTTGATCGGGACTGCTCTCCGTGCAAGCAGCACCAATATGTAGGAGGCGCACCATCTCGCCTATTGATTCTGTAGTGGATGCAATTCCGGGGTCAATAAACTCTGCCTCGTTCTGGTCCTTGATGGCCGTCCTGACCCATTGGACGACATCAGTCCCACCCTTGCCCGTGCTCAAGTACTGAGACGGGAACTTCCCTGTCAAGATCTCTAGGATGATGATCCCTAGGCAGTAGACATCAGTCTTTTTGGAGATGGCTTGATGTTGCCCTTCTGGTGAAGCGGCTGCTGCTGCTTCCGGCGCTTTGAATGAGAACATTCCTTGGGATGCTTGGCTTGGTGTGACTAAAGGCAAGAACGCGTAATCTGAAAGTAGTGGCTCGTGATTGTCGTTGAGGAGAACGTTGCTGGACTTGAGATTCCCGTGAGGTAGCTCACAGGAGGCAAACACAGAGTGCAAGTGAGACATCCCGCTCGCTATGCCTTTGATGATCTTTAGACGTGTTGGCCAATTCAGCTCGGCATGACAGATCCCACGATCACCTAAAATACAAAATAATAGAAAAGAAGTTCAATAGCTGAAGAATGCATGAACTCTGATGTATCAAAACTTCGAGACATACCGTGCAAGACATACAACAAGCTGCCTTTGGGAATGTATTCCGAGACCACAAGTTTCTCCTCCTTACGATAATGGTAAGCCAACGGCGTCAAGATATTGGGATGCCTAATGCCACCAATCTTTCTCAACTCTGCATCAAACTCATCCTTCACCAACTTGTTCATATCCCTGATCCTCTTCACAACCACGGACACCCCGTTCGACATCATGGCCTTATAGGCAGACCCAAGACTGCCATTCCCTAACACCTCTGCGGCCGCCTTCATCAGATCAGCCAAACCAAACTCACCCTTCTCATTGTTGATCACAACAAGATCACCCATCCCAGCCTTTCCACCAGCACCACCCTGAACTCCTCTCCTGGTACTATTCCCATCCTTCCTCCTATACGACGAGTCAAGCGACCTCCTCGCCAATCCACCATCACCGCCACCAAAACCACGACTTGACCCTACATTGCTATTCCCATGGACCCGTACCTCCACTACATCATCCATTCTCTCCTTCCCTAGCACATCGAAATCATCGTCGTCGTGTCTAGACTTCATAGCCGTAGTCAGCACAAACAAAACAAGCATCACACACAGAATCCCGACCATCACCCCAACCGCCGTCTTGTTGTTCCCATTATCCCTCGGAACGTTGTAAGGAACAACCGACTTATTCGTCATCGGACACTCCACACCCATCAGCTTCCCACAAACACCAGCATTGCCTTTAAACGCATCGGCCCCAAACCTCGTCATGTTCTCCGGGACTTCCCCTACAAGCTTATTATTCGAGAAATCGAGTTCATTTATCGATTTCTGAGAAATATCAGGTATTCTCCCCGAAAACTCATTGTTCTCAAGATGGAGCTGCTGCAACGAATGCATAGTCCCCAAGGACTCGGGTATTGTCCCCTCGAACTTATTAAAAGATAAGAACACTCGACGTAACGTCATGTTAACGAAGTAATCATCGGATATATTGCCGGAGAATGCATTCCCCGAGAGATACAGCGCCTTTAGGCCCGGAAGGGTGTTGAAGGGAGGAATGTTGCCGGAGAAGGAGTTGTTGGTGAGGCTGATGGTGATGAGAGTCGTGATCGGTTTGAGGGCGTCGATGTCAATGGATTCGCCGGATAGAGCCATCCCGGTGAGGTGGAGGCGGATCACGGTGTCGTTGTGGCAGAAGATGCCCGCCCATCTGTCGTCGCAGGGGTCAGAGTCCTGTGTCCATGAGTCCAGGGCGACGGTGGAGGTGTTGAGGGAGGATTTGAATAGGATGAGCGCGTCGGCGGCGGCGGAGGGGGTGGTTGTTGGAGGGGAAAGGGAGAGGCAGAGGAGCAGAAGGAGGAAACCCACCGTCGACATTGATTGTTATTGTTTCTGTTATCGTTGTTGTGATATTTTTGGGTCAAAAAGTATGGAAATGATTTTTTTGATTGGGGTTTGAGAAAATGGAAATGGGTTTGTGTGAAAATGGTGACATTTTTGTTGGTGTTTTTGGTGAATGTGTGAAAATGGAGGTTGCAAGGGTGGTGAGGCTAAGAATAGAGGAGGGGATGAGAAGCGGAGAAGAGGAGGAGGGATGAGAAAATGAATTTGATTGCCTAATAAGATTGGATGATGGACTATTAGAGACTCAAAATGTTGTTTGATTATGTGTTTATGCTATCATAGATGATAACAAGAGTCATATTGTTGACACTTCCGATGTTGAATGTCGATGTGTCATAGGAGTAATGCATACATCGCTATAAACCTAGTCTTCGTCGCGAAAAATCGATATTCCCTTCGTTTTGAATTATATGTAATATTTTGATCCAAGAGTTTATTTGAGAGTTGAATTTGATTAATATATTATATTTTTTTTAAGATGGTAATAGTTGATATGAAAATATGTGAGAAAAGTTAATGAGTTGTGATGAAATAGTGCGTTTAATTTAATATAAATTTGATTTCAAATATAAAAATAAAACAAAATATCCTATATATTTTACGACGACCTAAAAAAACGTTACATTTAATATGAAACAAAAAAAATATTAAACAAAAAGTTGAATTTAGTCATCAATTTAGCGACGAAGTTTAAGTTTAATCGCAAAAATGAAAAATAGCAACCAATATCAATTATCCTCGTCAAAATTATGACCAAAATTGTTTTTGCGACTAACTGACTAACACGAGTCAGTTAGTCGCTAAAGTCCCTTTTTTGTAGTGTCCACTAGTTCCATGTATCTTACTGCAGTAGGACTTAAGCATTACTACAGCAAGTTAACTGACCAAGTATTACTGCAATAAGGTTTGAACCTTTCTGCAGTAGCCTAAAGCTTTTGTGAACAAAAACATGCAATCTTAGGGATGACAACTTTAGGTATTTAGATGTAGTATACCTAATTTTCCCCGAAAATAAACAAATTTAGATTCATCTAAGTGTTTTGTGAATATGTCAGCAACCTGATTGTCAATGGGAATAAACTCTAGTTTCACATTACCCTTCTGCACATAATCTCTAATAAAATGATATCTTATATCTATGTGTTTTGTCCTAAAATGAAACATAGGATTTTCATATATTGCAATAGCAAAAACATTGTCACAATAGATAGGAGTTTCAGAGATACTTAGCCCATAATCAAGAAGTTACGATTTCATCCATAGGATCTGTGTAACGTAACTTGCTGCAGTAGCATATTCTGCTTCAGCAATAGAGGTTGGCATAGCCAATTTGACGATCAATATTTACAATTAATCGTCAAGATGTATGACCCATTTTTAAGAAAAAAAAATAAAGCAAACATGCGACTAATGTAAAACTTAGTCGCTTTTTTTTTCGAGTAATGTAAAACATAATCGTCCTTTGTAACGACTAATTTATGATGTTGGTCGCTATTTTTACGAGTAAGTTAGTTTTTAGTTGCCAAGTTTCCCAACTTGTATTTATCAATTATTTCGTTCCCACACCTAAACAAAGCAACTGCGCAAAGTCACTCTCCTCTCCTTTTCTCTGCTTCGCAAACCACCACAAAGCCAGTAGAAGCTTATTCACTCTCATCTCCTCTTCTCTGCTTCGCAAACCACCACAAGGGCGGCGGAGTGTAGATCGATTACCGGGGTTGTCGTGATAGAAGACGTCTTACCATGATCCTTATAAGTTTTCCTTCTCCAACCCCTTCATGCTTGATTTGGGATTTCGAATTAGGGTTACATGTGGTGATTTTGCGAATTCATCATAAATCTTAGTTTTTTTTATGATTGGGTTCAATCATCATTGAATTAGGGTTTTAATTTTGTCGTAGAACCTCATTTTGCAGTCATGACGGATCTAGATTTGCTGATTCTATTAGTTGCCTCTTTTGCGAGTGTTCCATGTTAGACTTAGACCGACATAGCTAGATGAGGGTTAGGCTACTCTTACTCACCACAAGAAATCAGTTAGAGCCATGGTGTTACATCCAAAAAAGTAATAGATCCATATCTTTTTCTTACAGAAAATCTTGGTGTCTTTTTTTGGGTTATTGCTGTTTGCAATTTTACATGGATATTGTTTATAGCGTGTGTTTTGTTTTCTAAACTTCTGATCAATTTTCTTTCGAAATGTAACAACATCATCGGGACTTACTATATGATATAATACTATGATCTCTAAACATACTATAAATACAAACGATATCATCCATTTATATTTGATAGTTGGAGAGATAAAAAATGATCAAACTTCTCATCTTTCCAACACTTCAATGAACACATCCAATTGTAATGAAAGTAGAATGACAGGGTAGATCTTGCATACTCAAGTTCTCTGTAACAGAGATCATCAGTGCGCAGTTCACCGAAGCAAAAAATGGGACAAGATTGCTCATCACCGTTACCCATCAGACCTCACAAAACGTAGAAAACAATCCCAAACCCTAATCAATTCTTCTCCATTTCCCCTTTCCTTGACTCCTACTTCAACACTCAACCATCCCCCAAAAAATCCCAAAATCCACCGATTTGGATTGATTGTCGACACCTCTCCAACCCCAAATTCCAATCACCAATCAACCAAATTCACCAAACCCAACAAGTTTCTCACCAAATGGGAACTGCCCATTTCTCCTGATTCGATCCATTTGGATCTTCAGTGAGGTCGATGAGATACAAGCCCTAGATCTATGTTTCGAGGAAATAGACTGATAAATCGATGATACATCAACAAAAGCTCGAATTGAAGAGATTGGTACCCACAATTTTGTCCAATCACCAAACCCTTTTCGTGGTTTTGTGGATCGTGGGGTTTGCGACTGTGTTTTGCTGGCAGCGGAACATCGTTGATGGGTTTTTGTACTTCCGGCGAGGAGGTCCGGCGAGGAGGTCCGGCGAGGGAGTTTCCGAAGCTGCGGCCTGTGGCGTTTAATTTGACGGATTTCGGTGGGGTTGGTGATGGTAAGACGGATAACACGGCGTCGTTCGAGAGGGCGGTGGCCGCGGTGGGGAAGTTTAGGAGGAGAGGTGGGGCGCAGCTCAATGTGCCTGCAGGGCGATGGCTCACTGCCCCTTTTAATTTGACTAGTTATATGACTCTGTTCTTGGCTGAAGACGCGGTTATTCTCGGCATTGATGTGAGTTTCATGCATCTATGATTGCTTACTACTCCTACTAGTTAATAGTGTCGTTGATGTGTTTCAAATGTATGTTATGATTGTATTGTTTGAATTGTGCTGTGTAGTAGGCATGATTCGATGTGGTATATGTGGTCCTTGAATAATTGGGAATATGAATTCTCGAGCTTGTATCTTGAGTTGAACCTAATTTGGATGGCCATATCATGATCCTATCTCAACTTTGTGGAAACATACTAGAGGATTAGTTCAAAGGATGGTTCAAGATGTTTCAGTGAATGGAGAGCTTTGGTCGTGGCCCTAATGCCAAGAGCAATCAATACATGGATAACATAGATAACATCTTTCAATGGACAGGATTGTGGCTTAGGTAAAGTGTCCAGGAAAATAAAGCGTTATGTGGTGCAATCTCTTTCTGAATTGGTGGATTTTGATACATACAAGTGTTTGGGGTAGTTTTATGCCTTATGTAAAAACCTGGGCATTGACAACTGTTTGATATGTT
This sequence comes from Drosera spatulata, assembly GCA_035668315.1. Taxonomy (NCBI): domain Eukaryota; kingdom Viridiplantae; phylum Streptophyta; class Magnoliopsida; order Caryophyllales; family Droseraceae; genus Drosera; species Drosera spatulata. The sequence continues at coordinate 25,151 of JAOVYX010000210.1, read as the reverse complement.
GCTTATTGGAAAATCTGTTGGGATGCATTATAGCTAGAGAGTTGAAATCTGATTCAATGGTATGCTAAGAAGTGAATTCCGAGAGTGATGATCCATATGTTCATTACATTTTGCAACCTAGGATTACTGTCATGCAAAAGGAAGGAAATACTCATTCAGCTTGCTTTTGAACAAGCAGCAACATTGTAGTGCCTTGTCCAAATTGAAGTATGAGCTTGGGGAAAACTATTTTTTGGGTGCAACTTGGTCGGCTTTTAAGGGCACATTCTCACCCTTTTTATTTTTGTGTAATCCTTGTGAATCACCTGTCTATATCCTGAGGTTTCACAATGCTGAGGTTTCACAGAGCTGAGGGCCTGCTTACTGTTGTCAATTTTCTACAATTTTTGTCTTTGATATTCACTATTTTTAGAACAATCCTAGCATTAAGGCGTGTTTCAGCACCCACATTCATCTTTATTATCTTCTGCTATCATTGAACCAGAAACTCGTTGTTGATACTAGAACAGAACTATTGATGTCATTGTAAATTCGCTTAATAGCATATTTAGGTCAGCAAGTTGATTCCGTTTGAACAGCGTTTGACGCAATGGAGAATCCAGTGCTTACTTGTGCATGCACTGGATCTAGCAAACCCAAGATTTGAGGTCGTTTTAAGTAGAAACTTAAAATTTCATGCGAAGATATAATCCCCTTTCGTTATACTTTTTGTCAAACTACACGTGCTTATTATGGATCATTATATACGGAATGGAACAGGACGAGAAGTACTGGACCTTGATGCCCCCATTGCCATCATATGGGTATGGAAGGGAGCATCCAGGACCTCGTTATGGAAGCTTAATTCATGGTCAAAATCTCAAAGATGATCTTGTTATGATGATCTTGTTTCTCCCCTCGACCTATCGTCTCGCTGGTTTGTCGTGATCTTGTAGGAATTCAAGGCAAAAGCACAAAAGGAGATTCTAGCATTCAAATTGGACCAAAACAGAATACACATGCGGACTGTATCCAACGGTTAATCAAAAAGTTTAAGCTAATAGGTTGTTGATACATCACACATATATTCTATTCTTTCTCTTTTTCCACGATCCATTTGGATAGCAATTTAACTCGTCACATATCTTTAACAGATCTATCTGTCAATTTTATATCATCGTAAGAATATTAATCGATTCGATTTCGGTTAAACGAATCGGTTTTTATTTATCGGTTTTGGTTTTTATATTTCTAATCAAAACCGAACTAATTATTAGTTGGTTTAAAAATAGAACCGCTACTATTTATTGATCGGTTTTGGGTTTCACGGTTTTTAAACGGTTTCGATTTATCCGATAGAAACGATTTTTATTTGGTTTTTATCGGGTTTAGTTCCGCATTTCTGCAAAAACAAGATGGACACCAAACTTCTAGCACAACTTCTAACATCTCAAAATGAAAAACAAGAACAGCAAAACACAAACCGAACTTCTTATATTACATAAGGCAAAATTAATTTTGAACTACAATGATCAAAAGTTGAAGCCATGTGTGTATTCGTCATAGCTGTGGAATGAGCAAAGCCAACCATCTGCAGAACAAAAAAAGATAAGTTTTTGAGTGTTATAGGTTCATATCAATTGCAGCTCATGTGCACAAATCCAAGATGATCAAGTTGATCGCGAATAATTAGCATGTAACCCTACATATATATGTATTATCAAGAAAAAGGTTCTGATTTTACAACATATACATCAAGAAAACAAAATTTATGAACCTGACATTACCTAGAAGATGATACCGATGGGATTAGTTCTGATACGAGAACATCTCCTAATGCCTCCGATAACTTCTCGTCTTCTTCAATCAAATCTGTCCCAACTATAACGATCTGTGATGTTCAGAAATAGATAACAAAATTATAAATATAGGAGTACCTTCAAAGTTCATGTTATATATCCAATCACGAAGGCATACTAAAGCTTCAATATTTTTAGGGAGCAAACTACTCCTATATTTGTCGATAACTCTACCTCCTGCACTGAAAGACGATTCGGAAGCCACTGTTGAAACAGGTATTGTCAAGATATCACGTGCCATACGAGCCATGTCAAGAATTTGGCTCTCACATTGCTTCCAATAAGTTAGAACATCATAATCCTTGATACATGGTTTCTTTGGTTCTTCGAAATATTGATCGAGTTCCGACTTCTCACTAACACTGCGCTTCTTCCTTTTTGCCCAAGAAGCAAATTGATACAATTCTGTAATGTCCCGAGATCCACGTCATGTAACACGTGACGTTATATTGTCATGAACCCGGTTCATGACAAGGCTAAATAAACCAAACGGGTTTAAAAGTATAAAGAGTCAAAAAAACTACCTGTAATGCTTCCGTTCATGTTGTTTATCTATTACGAATTCAGTTTACAATCATAGGACGAAAACCATTAAGTTACAGTTTGTGACATGACTAGTTCATCGCATATATTACATATCCAAAATGATCATAGTTTCATTACAACATTTCATTATATATCACGTGCCATACGAGCCATGTCAGGAAGTTGGCTCTCATATTGCTTCCAATAAGTTAGAACATCATAATCCTTGATACATGGTTTCTTTGGTTCTTCGAAATATTGATCGAGCTCCGACTTCTCACTAACACTGCGCTTCTTCCTTTTTGCCCAAGAAGCAAATTGATACAATTCTGTAATGTCCCGAGATCCACGTCATGTGACACGTGACGTTATATTGTCATGAACCCGGTTCATGACAAGGCTAAATAAACCAAACAGGTTTAAAGATATAGAGAGTCAAAGAAACTACCTGTAATGCTTCCGTTCATGTTGTTTATCTATTACGAATTCAGTTTACAATCATAGGACGGAAATCATTAAGTTACAGTTTGTGGCATGACTAGTTCATCGCATATATTACATATCCAAAATGATCATAGTTTCATTACAACATTTCCAAAAATACATAAAGGACTACAGTCTTCACTGATCATCTAGTACCTCATCTACAAACGGAATACATGATCCGTGAGTACGAAACTTATTAACCTAGAGTATATGCCTCATATTTGTAGGGTACTCCCCCAACTATGGCGAATCGATGAGTACCAGTAAAACATTTATACTTTTTAGAAAAATGGGTATGCCATACTACGCGTGTGTATTTGTATGATTTCACGTTTGTTATGTTCATTTTTGTCAGCATGGGCCCATGACTCGAGAGTTTTCAACAACAGACTCTGAATATAAGACTTGTTAATCATCAGCCGGGTTACAAGAATCCATCGATCCAGTACATACTTGCATCGATTGTACGGCGCCTTACATTTTAGTGGATAAAGTGCGCTTCCAACGGACTCTATTTGTTTCTCATTGGGATAGATTTAGGCCTTCCTGCAGAGAATAGCCAGTGACTCTGTCACGTCCGGCGTTGAAGCGCTACATGCATGCTAAAAGGATGGGGGCTGTTCAACGCTCCCTATCTAGTTACAGTTCACCCGTGACGATAACTCAAGAAGTTTGGCTATAGTTCGGTCCCTAGGACTTTCACTTGACATTCGATAGATTCCAAGAAGGAACACCAGATATGACCTTCTTTCCAACGGTTTCTGCAAAGAGAGATGATGACAGTGCCGAGCTCAATCTTCAAAACACTTTCAAGAAAGTAAGACAGAAGACTTGATAATTCATGAATCATGTACAGTGTTCAGTCTTTATATTTGATTAGGTATTCATCATTGGTTTGTATTTTATTTATTCATATGTCCCGCAGTGTAATTCCCAACTCATTTCAATGCTTCCTTGGGCATGCGTTATGATGATTTCATTTAGCGTTCATGCATTATAGATCTTCTTGTATCCATATATTTGTTCATGCGTGGTGATGGTTTGATAGAGATGGTGGTTTGTCGAGGAGGAAAATGGAGAGAGGGAAGGGAGCTACAGGATAGTGAGGAATAGATGATGATCATGATGGCATTAAGGCGGAGCAGCAAGCCATGGACGGACACGCACAAAATCGACGTCGCAAAGCTGCTTTCTGCAGAAGAGGGGAGGAGAAAAAGGGCGGTGGGTTTATGTGTTTAAATGCGTTCCCTCGTTTGATTTTTGTCAGTCTATTCTTATGCATGTTTCGTCTTAATATATCATCGAAAGGTATGCTCGCAAATAGGCAAAATTATTTTTGACTCAATGACGTTCGTTTGGCTGAAAATATCGAATGTTCCCGGGACCATATTTATTAGTCCGAATACGAATATTATGACATTATAATGTTACGTTATAACGTCACACATATGTTATATTTAACACGTACGTTTATTAAACACGTACGTTATAACGTTATGTTTAACGATGCGTATTCGTTATATTATTTGTAGGTTCGTAACATTACGTTAAAACATTACGATCTCGTCATTTACGTTATCGACTATATAATGTTACGTTTAAAGTTATATTTTGTTCGTTCGTTTATATAACGTTATATTTAATGTTATATTTTATTCGTTCATTAATGTTTTGTTTAATGTTATATTATACGTTCATTCATTAATACATTGTATATTTTTAATATCAAATTTTTGGGTTATTACAACAATATAGTAACAGTTAAAAATCATAAGAGATAAAGCAATACTTGATATACTAATTATTAAACCTAACATTATGAAAATAAGGTCGACAATATGAAAATAAACCAAACAACAACTAATGAAGTCTTGGTTCAATAGCACAGTTCAATAGCATTATATATATAAGAGCAGTTCAATAGCACAGTTCAAGAAACAACCCCATACCATGAATTCTTGCCATGACATGAATTCTTACAGTTCAATAACATGAATTTTTACCTCGATTGATGCATCGATATCATTCTGAGGATTAATATCCCCCTTTGGCATGCTCTTGTATTCTTCATAGAGTCGTTCCATAGCAAACTTAACATGTCTGACTGCTTCATCAATTAATTGTTCATCTGCACCATAAATCTTCTCATATGCCCATTTAATAATCTCCAGCTTGTAGTGCGAATCCAAAACAGCGACAATTGATAAAATCATTGAATACTCCTCCTAATCCTTGTTGAACTTCTCCCTCATTTTGTCAATTGTCTTTTCCATAAACTTAGAGCCGAAAAAACAACCATCCCTTAAAATCAAGTAAACTTCCACCACACCCCGATCATACATATTTGCAGTTGGATATTTTGATCCAGACAACGCCTTAGTGATCTCATTAAAAGGCTTCAAGAACTTAGTGAGCATTTCAATTCGTTTTCATTCTTTTGGTGTAGGGCAAGATGAATAATTGGTAGCCATTTTCTACAAGTCATCAAAAACGACTTTCTTATAGAACAAAGCATCATCAAGCATATGAAATGTCGAGTTCCACCTCGTAGACACATCTCCATGCAAACCCCTCTTAGTAGCCAAACCTACTTTGAAACAACTGCGTATGAATCTCGCCTTCCTAACTTGTGAACTCATGACAAACTTCACACTTTCTCGGACTTTTTTCATAGAATCATCAATCAATTGCACTCCATCCTTCATAATAAGGTTCAAAATGTGACAGCAACACCGAATATGAAAAAAATTCTCTATCGCACATCAACAAATTCTTCAAATTCAAATGAGATTTCAAATAAGTGACAAACACATCATTGGAACTTGCATTGTCGACAATAATAAAAAATAATTTCTGTTTAATTTCTCATTCATCCAATAGTTGACTAAGCACATCACAAATATGTGCGCCAGTGTGTGGTGGAGATAAGACCATAAAATTAATCAATCTCTTCTGCAAAACTTACTGATCATCAATAAAATGGACAACAAGAGCCATATAACCGTCATTGGCTATGGAAGTCCACAAGTCAGTCGTAATTGACACCCTTCCCCTAGAGCTTTTCAAGCCCTCCATGATATTCAGCTTTTTTCTTTTGTAGAGCTTATGGACATCATTCAATAGAGTCCCTCTACTTATGGTGTTATAGCTCGGGTACACAGATAAGAGCAATTTTCTAAATTCTTCATACTCAACGAATCTTAAAGGAGGTTCGTGTTTCACGACCAAAGTCAAGATCATCTCCCTGAGTACATCCGGATCAATCTTATGATCTCTCAAGGTTAACACCCCATCGGATTGGTTCATCAACATCTGATGAATGTCCTTGTTTTCATGCTTAGGGCATTTCTTCATGTCATTATTCAAACTAGTTATTCCATTAGATCTTGGATCAGCCATAAATTCTTTAAAATATTTCTTATATCGAGCTTTTGGCTTACCTTCTTTTTCTTTCGGTTCAATCAGCGTAAACCATGTCCAACATGTAGCTGTCCTAGGGTGACTCCGTCTGGTTTTTTGTGTTTCTTCAATTTGTTCAGAATCGCCATCTACCTCTTCACCTTCTCTTCTACCGTCGATAGTAGACAGAGGATCTTGTTGTGATACTGTCATATCAAATGTAGAGACAACCATCTCAACATCAAGAGTTGAATTCTCCATAGCATCTACAGAATAAATATAAAACGATAGAATTTCAGCATCCGAAATGATCGATCGAGAATAATAAAACGATAGAATAATTGAGACTCAGAAAGATAACAAATAAGAATGACGAATCAATATCAAAAATATTACTGAAATTAAAAGGAACCCAAGAGTTCTAATTCATGTTCTAGGATATATGGAAATTAAGCGACGATGACAGTGAGAAACTGAGGAAGTGAGAATGATTCTGGAGATTCTAGTGAGGAACATGTTCTAGGGTTTTGTAAATTGGGTTGGACTCTGGACCAGCAACCCTTTTCTTCCTTTGCAACTCTGGGTCACCAAAGCACGAAGCCCAGGACATTGACATTGACCCAACACCGATGCTCATGCCCCTCTTCAGCTCATTACTATGGGCCATAAACCTCACTATGGGCCAGCCCATGTCATGTGATTTCAGGGGTAAATAAATTGGAGATTCGGTGTGGTAAATGGACTCGATTTATCGGCTCAAGTCGATTCAATAAAAGGTTGCACCGACGATCGGTTTTCGAACCGACCCGAACCGCATATTAATCGGTCTCATTTTAATAACCATAACTGCACCATTTATTAAACGATTCGGTCGATTTCGATTTATCGGTTTCGATCACGATTCGATAATCGGTTTTACTTCCGTTTTAACAGCCTTACATCATCGTCTTATCCATCTATCTGTTATGTGTCATGTGTTGTTCTCCATGTAAGTTATAAGTTCTCGGATTGATCTACGTGTTGTGAAGTACGGATTTCTATGTGTTTTCACGATGTATCTGTTGCTTTTGATCTTAAAATTGGTAGCTGTTTTGCAATAGTATGCGAAGCGTGAGATGATGTGTTCACAGACGAGATTTACCAACAGACCAACCAGGATCCTAATTCTCTTTGACTTTGATTATGGATCCATGCGGTCCAATTATGTTATAATGAGCATAGACTGAATAGTGCTAATGCTACCCTAAATAATTGATGTTATAAGACAACAAGTCCGCGTAATCCAGTAAAATGCAGAATGTGGAACGACAAATCACAGAAACTTTAACGATTTCTAAGCATAAGGTTGACGACATAATGGTCCAGAATGGATATTTTCTATACTTAAAATCCGATGGCTCAAAAACTCAGTAAATAGGGTGATAGCATATCATATACCATAACATAAAAGCTTCCGTATCCATTGATTCACGGCAGCCGGATCATACTTGAACCTCGGCAGCCTAAAATGCCGGCCGGGCAGCCAAATTAAGCCATGCTGATGATGACAATAGCAATGACGAACTCTCTCCTGAATCATTATTCGCCTGAGGCTCATCGACACTCTTGGTAAAGCTATATGGTGCCTTGGCAGTGATCCTATCCTTCCTCTTCTGGAAGAACCTGTGCAGCGAAGCCTTCCTCGCAAGAGGCATTATATCAGCAGCACGCACCTTGGGCGCCACGGCACCGCTCTTTGGCTTTATAGTGGAGCCACGAGCAGCGAGGTCCATGATCTCCTTGGCCTTGTTGGATGTGAGGTCGTTGAGCACCAAGACCTGGCCGCCGTAGAAGATGGTCATCTGAGGGTTGGCACCTGCCTTTGGAGCATGTGCTTCGTTGAAGCCGCCGAAGCCAGTTTCCTGTGGAAACAGGTTCATCGTGGTTTGGTGGACGCTGGTGCCGGCTGCTGGCTTACCTGAAAACAGGCAGGATCACATGTTTTATGTTCTAACCATTTTTTTTCTCGAATGAAAGTATCAGAAAATGGGTAGCTGTGCATAATAGTGAGCAAGAACTCGTGTGTACATATTAAATCACGTGTTTAAATACGTGAAGGTTTCAAAATAGGACTACATGCATACATACAAAATATCTCGAAATAATTGGACACTTCCTTTTGCACGAGGTTCGCTTAATCTATTGGTTGGTCAATTTTATGGGGCAGTTCCTCAATTTTACTCGATGTAGTCGACTCGGTCACCATGTATGAGTATTGACCCGTAAGTTTTGTCAAGATAATCTTTGACTGCGATGATATATACAAAAATATTATTTTAAACAAATTTGTAATCGATTGCTAAACATAATATCAATGATTTACATATTTATATCCAATATTAACTGATCATTCTATTAAGTATAACAATGAAATTATTTAAAATACACATTGAACTGTACTACTATAAACTAAATTTCTATTAAATTCATAATAATCATGAATCAAATCACTAGAACAACCATTGCATAAAACACAATTGGTAAAAGTGTTAATTTGAGGATGCTGCAGTCATAATAGAAAAAGAGCACTTGACCAACTACAATAGGTGAGGGTCCCATCAATTATCATCAAATAAGCGTGAACCCATTCTGTTTTGATATGACATACTGTAACAACCGCACACCTAGCGCTCGCCTACTCACTCCATTCACGTGGGTTAAACTACAAGGTTTTTCTTTTCCCTTATTTTGTTGGGGTCACATTACAGGTGTTTTTCTAGGGCGAAGAAATAGGAATATTAGTAATGTGCAATTTTGCATTTAAGTTTAATCGTGATATTTCTTATTGTTTGTAGTCTTTCCCAATTCAAAAAATTTTTCTTAACAAAAATGAGTATTTTTAGGTATATATATTATATCACATCCTATGAACTCATTTTTTTATTTTATTTTTCCTCACATTTTATTATTTTTTATCAAAAGAATGAATTAATAAAGTGATAACTTCAACCCATTTTTAAATCATTGTGTCGATGATTAATACATTTTCAAATCATTATGTCAAATCAAAATATTACAAAAACGTTAAAATGGAGACTTGGAATAATCCAAGAAATAAACAAACCAATCCAAAATTTAGAATGAATGCACAAGAAGTGATTATCGGTAATATTTGGGAAAAATAAATTTGTGACTAACCATAATTTTAAATTGATGGTTATTTTTTTATTTTTTATTTTTTTTGTTAGATTCTTTCATATATTGTCAATCACAAATTCCACAACTCATTTGTGCACTTTTTTTGATAATTTTTTTATTGGTTCATTTATGATAATCATTTGTGGATCCGCTTAATGAGATGATTCAATCCCAAATCCATCAATAAAAAAAATATTTAAGAGAAAAATATCAAGAAAAAAAATATAATTAACATTCCTTAGTCAACAAACAGACCATGAACTTTAAGAAAGGAATTCAGAATTCAGGTTAATTCAGTTGATTTGAGAAGCAAAGCTAATTTAACCTTTATTTTGATATTAACTTAGTTGATGATGCATTAATAACACAATCATAAATGTATTTATAATACCTTTTTATCATCTCATCAGAAGATTTTTTATTTAATTTAAAATAAATATATATAATTATCAATAATATTTTACTATATAAAATGTTGCAATAAATCGAAGAAAAAACACAGCAACAGTGGTTTTTTTTCGTTCAAATCATTTTGATTTTGAATTTCAAACATTAATTTATAAATTGTTATTTTTTTTAAAGATTTCTTTTTCGTTTAAATGTGTGGGGATTTTGTTGTTGCCCTTACCAATTAACAGCAAAAACCGATAATAAATTAGGTTAAGAACTTAATAGTGATAATCATAAGGATTCAATTCAACTCACGAAGAAGCAAAAAAGAGGACGAGATATAAACTCATAACAATATGGACATACCGAGATTGATGTTGCCGAAAGATCTCTTCTCCTTGAGATACAGACTCAACAAATTACACGTCTGCGAGAAACTACTCGATCTAGACCCCGCGACCTGCGTCGACTCACCCGTCGCCATTATCGAACCAATCGCAATGATCAAACCCTGGGAAACCACACCAATCAAGTACTCGATCAGTTAGAAACAGATCATCATGCAACTCTGAAACAGAGATCGAAACGAGACAGAGACAAGAGATTGTTCTGTTTTCTACGTTCGAAATAGTCTGTTATTGGCCGATGATATATATCGCTTCAATGGCGACGAAGGTGCACGAGGAATGCGTGAAGGTTGGTGTTGGGGAGGCAGAGATATTGGTGCTTGACGATGAATATTGTGGATTGTGTACAAATCACATGACGGGGGATAAATGGAGGAGAATACTGAGGGGACGTAAGACCAAGTCAGGAACTGACTAGTAGTAATTTAATAAGAGGAGTAGCAGCAGTAGTGGGGGGATGTTTTGTTGGAGATGTTTGAAATTGGTGCATCATCATGCAATTGCGGATCGTACCTGACCTTTGATTTTTTAATTGAGATTCCGAAAAGATAGTGGGTTTCTTTGAACATTTCTAGCACGTGTTCTTCCTATTTTTCTGTTGAACATCACTATTTTTTACGGAAGCATTGAGATGTTACCATCGCTCTCACAGAGTCATCGGTGGCTTGCAAAATTCCCACGTGTGCCGTACATATATAGATCATGAAGAAAAGTATATATGCACGTCACTTATCACATAGTACAATAATTACCATATGTATGTTACTTATCACACCGTACAATAATTACCTGTTTGAATATCACACATTCATAGGGTCACAGTATGATTCCCACCGTCCATATATATGGCTTACTGTTATGGACAACTTGATGCATGCACATACTTTTGTAGTCTCCGAAATAGAAATCCATTTAATTTCCATCACGTGCTCTAAAACTTTAAAAAACGAAGGGAAAAAAAAGTAGAAGCGGCAGATGCGCGTTTAATGTTCCAATGAGAAATGGACACGTTGTCGTCCAAGTTGATAGCTGACCAGTTCTGCCTGCGTTTGAGGAAAATTCGGGGGAAATGAGGCGCACAGTGGCTCGGCGCAACGCGTTTCGCACTGTTGTGAGAGCAGATGTGGCTAAAAACAATATCGGCACTCGTAATTCTCTTATTTTCAGGATCTTGTTCATTTTCTATGCTCTTTTGATCTCTTCTAATGTTGCGTCGAGCGCCAGTCAAACATTGTGGGAGGGTCGATATTGCTGTTTCCTTTCGGGGATAAACAATTACTTAGTGATCATGTTCGTGCTTTATATATATAATAATATATATTACAACATGTTTTCGAGGAAAACACATGTCAATCCACACTTTAAACATTTGTAATAACCCGATTTTTTCAGATTAAATAAAAAAATCCACTGTTTGAGAAACTTGACAACTAAATTGCGATAAAGTTTCACATGAGCAGAATGGATGAAGGTTACGAATTACTTGATTAAGGATTGGAAACTTAGTGGGAACAATTTCGTTTAATTTGCGAATTAATTATTGAGACGTTTCATTCTTCCGAACCGACCGTTGCATACATTATCATATTAAAACCGACACAAACCCTTCATCTCATATCCCTGCCCTTCATTTTCATACATATATTATTATACACACTTATAGATTAATATATAGATCCTTACCCTTGAAGGATGTGGGAGGTTGACCCTTCAAGTGAGTGTATAGATTAATATATTTATACACACTTATACATATATTATCATATTGTTACATAATTGAAGAAAAAGAGTGGAATACAGAGATGGTTGGAAAACAACCAAAATTCAAAATGGAAATGGAGCCAAGCAGTTATGAACGAAGAATCGAACAATCGATTACCGTGAAAATGTCCATATGTTCTAATTCCTTGGCTTGGTCTCTCTTTCTTTGAACGATCTTTTCATAAAACAATTAGATGTGGAGCTTTTGACTTTGTACAATTGTTAAATTTTTGTTTAATTCAACCATATTGATCTTGGATTATTTTTTTGAATTTTGGTTTTGTTCAAAATCAAATTGAATTTGAGATTTGAGATTTTGATTTTGATTTTTAGTATTATTTTTTTCCTTTTTGTTGTTTTACTGTTTGCTTGGATATGGGAAAAGAACCAGGCGAAACATTAGTATTTTTTCTTGCTGCATCCTGTGATAATTGATTTAAAATCACCTTCACATTCCTCAAACATAAAAACTCTATCTATCAGAAAATTTAGGGAGATTTAAATTAATGAAGAAGGGTTCGAAACTAATCCTTTCTTTCACAAAAAAAAAAAAAAAAGAAAGAAAGAAAGAAAGAAAGAAAGAAGGGTTGAAAGCAAGTCATTTGGGCTTGTATAGGGAGTGATGATAATGGGCCCTATAAGACCCAATTTCTACTATTGGGCCATTGATCCACGTGTTGCTTGACAGTGTCGGAGCAGGCCGAAATCATATGACCTGTTTGTCCGGATTTAAAATTGATCAATGTAAAGTTTAGATCAAATTTTAGTACTGATTCAGCCTGCCATGGGGATAACTGATGATCGACTTGTTTAATTTTGTTAGGGTTTCCAATTTTATGAGAGCATCACTATTCATCGCTCGCCTGTTATGGCGGCGGGGCATCCTCCGCTTCACAAACGACGATTAATTGAAGCAGTACAGGCGATACAGGGGACGATTTCTACAAGAATTACATGTTTCTTGTATCACCGCTACTCATCCCGTCATCCTTTTGTGTCACTTGTAGAATAATCCGTCCAAATAATCTGTAATTAGTACAATACGAAATCACAAAAATACGATACAAATATTTTACATGTGTAATATGTGAGGATTGAAAAAATTTAAGAGATAAAGAAATGACTCAGAGAAATATATGTTATAAATATGATATCCATATATGTGAGTATAATAGGCCCTGTCATGAAAAAACTTCATGCGTGTACATACTTCAGAAAAAAATGTCACGTTCTCTAAAACTTAAAAAAGCAGAAAATTTTAACGTGGAAGCGACGGATGCACGTTCAATGACGCAACGAAAATGGACACGGTGCTTTCCAATTTGATTGCTGACCGATTCTGCCTGCGAGAGAGGAAATTTCGAGGCAAGTGGGGCGCATAGGTGGCTCGGCGCAACGCGTTTCGTGTTGTCATGACAGTAGATGTGGCCAAAAAAAACTATCAGCACTCGTAACTCTTTTATTTTATTTTCTCTCAAGTCTATTGATCTCTTCTGATGTTCGTCGAGCACCAATAAAACAGTGTGTGAAGGTCGATATTTTTGTTTCCTTTCGGGGTTAAACAATTACTAGTGCTAATGTTTCTTTCGCAGTCGTGCTCTTCATTTACAACTAAATTACTGCCGATAATAATTTATCGAAACAAACATTGTACCAACAAAAAAACGCATGCCGATCCACATCGCACAACTTATTAAAAATAAAAGAAGATAAGAATCCATTACATTTTGCTTTCTCTAACATGAATATTTTTTTGAAGATACAATATAAAAAATACATATTATATAAAAAACAGATAAAAAAAACAAAATATAAGAAAAAGAATTTAAGATACTAAAATGTAAAATCCTAACTCAATTCAATCCTGGCAACTTTTTACCCATTTTTGTTATCTTCTCAATCCCATTGCTGGTGCTTTTGGCCGAACTTATTTGTTTATTAATTTCAGTAACGGTAGATTAACGCTCCGAGTAAGGCTACACTAGTTTATATCGTGGAGTACTCTTCTATTCTATTTATATGTATAAAGTTAATTTATCCCTTCTTAGTATCAAAGTTTAGTTTATTTTGATATTAAGTTTGGTTGGTTGTATTAATGACATAGTATTTATGATTTATATTTAATGTATTTAATTTGTAATATCTTTTTATTATCTCATATTATATATTTATTTCATTATTATAACATCGTTATAAGATAATAACTGCTTAAATAGTTTAATATCATCACGACATAGAATTCTCAAACGTTTTAGATCTTCCATGTGATTTAAAATAAATATATATATTTATTAATAATACATGATGTGAATTACATGAATAATGTTATAATATATGGGGTCAAGAACTTGTGTTGTTAATGTTAATCGTGAGATCTTCAATTTGTCTTCCTTCACATAGCATTCTTCTTTCACTGGAGTCAGCTGGCCCAACATGTGGACGAAGGTTATGGACAGGCCCACGAGGCCCAGTCTGATGGTCCAGCCTGCAATGTACCACCACACACATCCAAAAATGGGTAAAATCTTCAGTTTTACAGTGCGGTGAAAGGGTAATGTTTTCTTCTACTAGCAGTATAAAATGGTAGGTAGGTAGGTAGGTAGGTAGGTAGGTAGGTAGGTGGTGAGTCTTGTCTCCATTCCTCAGACAACCACTGTTTTTTTGTGCAACAATGGCGGCTCACCGCCATCATCAACTACATACTTTCCCATCATCGATTTCATCACCGTGTGTCCACTTCCACCTCCGCCGCAAATATATTGCTCCTTTGTACGCGATGAAGATAATCCCACCAAACAAACCCCATTGTCGTTTTCCGCCGAAGCTGCTGCGTCATGGTTCTTTGCATCCTGGTTTTTGCATCGGCTGTGTTCATTCTCTAATTCGCTGTTTCTTTGGGTAAAGCTATGGGAGAAATCTCTAATTTTTTTTTGGGTATCTTGTGAGGAACGGGCCAAAAGCGACCTTCGATAAACACACCGCCACCGACAATGGAGGTGAAGGAGAAGAGGATGGTCAAAGTGATAGCATTGCTGCTCGGCGCGTGGCTGCTGCCCGGAGACGACATCTCCATGATCCATCTACTGCTCCACTCTCAGTTTTGTTTTTGCTCTTTTGCTTTAGCCCAGTTTTCTCGGGGCTTTTCTTTTAGTCGAAATAATAAGACGGAGTTCATTGTTATCTTTAGAAGTTTTGGGCTTGGACTCATGATGCTCAAAACGGATTTTATATTATATGATCGTTATGCTTGACTTCAGTGGGTTTGGTGGTTTTATTACTGACATTCTGTACAATTTTCTGATGTTTTATGTTTCCGTTGATCGATCATTACGAGCAGCTGGCAGCAGCTGCGAATGGCAGCAATTGCTGACGTACGTACGCTGATGCTTTTTTCATGTGGTATCGACCGTTACCTGTACTGATGGTTTGTCTTAGTATAGGGCACATAACAATCCAAAGTGAACGAATGGTTCTTTCACGTCGGTTTGACATATACTGGTCCAAATTACACGACACATGATCAATTAATATGTATGTAAGAGCTAGAGTAAGTCCAATGCAACTTTACATTTTTGCATATGAATATCTAAATTTTGTTTATGAATAACGTAAATTTGCTATAATGACTTCAATACTAAATGTGCTACATTTTAACATTGTCATTTAAAGAGTGGTCAAGTTTGTACCACATATCTTGGTGTTGAATTTGTATTTTTTTAATTCTTGGGTTTACTATAATTTGATGGCAAGCTATAATTTATATTTATTATTTTTTAGTCAAATTTAACAACCGAGTTGACAAAATGTCAATTTGTCATAGAAAAACAAATCCCATTGAAGTGATTAAGTTAAGAACTATGATTATATTTTGACAAAAATATCATATTTTCTTCGCCCCTACATAAATTATGACGAATTATTAAATATACTCGTCCTATATAAATTATAATGTTTTTATATATGGTAAGTTTTGGATGCCTAAAAGACTCTAATATCAATATTTATGTCACATCATCTCCTCCATCATTATTTTTTCTTTTACCACCTACCCATCATTCTATTCTACTTTTTCCCTCTCAATCCACCCACAATCAAAACCCATTCATAAGGACAAAATGAAAAAAAAAAACCTCCAACTCAATGTATTTCTTTAATTATCATGTGAAATCAACTCTTCATAATTTATCTGGGATGGAGGGAGTATATAACTAGCAATTGGACTTGCTTAGCTCATTTGCCTATACCATTGGATTTGCTCTAATAATGTTAGATTATTGTTTGTTCTAGATGTCATTGACCTGTGTGATCATGTATACATTCTTCCAATCGAATCTTAAAAGTATTTGATATTCACTCATTCGTACCTTCCTATATGACATTCACTCATCTTAAAAGAATGATGTATACATTCTTACCTTTCTATATGGCATTCACTCATTCAAAAATTGGTACCTTGATATTTGATATTATGTTGTTTTCTCATAAAATTGGTACCTTGACCAAAGTAATGTTGTTTTCTCAATTGGTACCTTGATATTATGCTATATACTCTGATTGCCTGCTAATTGCCAACGGAATCTTAAAAGGTCTGCTAAGAAACATGAAAAGTCAAATAACAAGGTACCAATTGTTAAGTACGCGACGTTAAGCAAAGCCCTATCCGCAAAAGCTGAATGGGCTATGGACCCGCGAAACCCGGATTAATAAAAAGTTTGAACGAGATCCCATGGACTTATCCCGCCGTCCTATATTTATTAAAAAGTTTTAATCCGATAAGAATATTTTTTTTGATTGTACGTGATGGATGAGATTGATTTAATATTTATATATGTTAAAAAAATTATATTTTTATGAGACTGATCAAATAGAAAAATGTTATGATTAATATAGGAAGAGGAACTGAGGATGAAAACGACGACAAAATAACGACGACGACGAAAAACTAACAACTACGACGACAAGAGATAGAACAAGAAACCATCTAATTTTAAGGATTAGAACTTTAACTACAATGATGATTATACACATTGAAACGTTGGAACACTTCACCATTGGTGCCCTTGACATGCTAACTAAATTAACCAAAACCGAAGTTAGAAAAACCACAAGCATGGAACAGCATGCAAATTGCAAACCAAGGGTCTCATAGTTTTGTAGTTCGCTCAGGAACTCAATCCCATCCCACAACCCACACAGATTTATAACATTCGTGAAATGCGATCGTGGATTATAGAATCAATCAGGACTACCGTGACTACCCAAATTCACAATGACAAGGGCATCTACACATCCAACCCTCGAATCCTCGCCACGAGATCACTACGACCCCACACGAATCATCCATAAACATGAATTCGAAATCCACCAAACAATTCATACGTTTTCATTGACGATTATCTCGATTCATCAAAATAAGCGACAAATTGATAAATCGACACATTCATATGAATATTGATCGATTCGATACCTTAAAAGGGAAATAAAATATTATCAAATTTTCTAAAAGCAAGCAAATCCGCAAATGATTCGTTTTTTGGAAAAAAAAAGAAAAGAAAAAAATTGACAAATAGTATTTAAGGCAATTAATTTAGGTAAGTGATATCCAGATAATTTTTTCAAAATTTATAATATTATTTTCTCAATCTCAATTTATTTACAAGGCTTTTAATTTTTACACTATCCAACACGTATTTTAAAATATTTTGTTTTTTGTCTTATCGATACACGAAAATTATACCACATATATAGGATTAAAGTTCACAATTTGAACTATCATTAGTATTGCATGAGAATTTATAAAAAATGATGTTTGATCATCCATGATACGAGTCAAAATTAGTCTCGATGAGTGTAAAAGTCAAAACGTTATAATTAAATTGGGACGAAAAATATACAAAACTGTCATAACATTCATAATTTATATCACATCAATCTATTTCATCATAATTTCTTTTTTCTTTCTTTCTTTCTCATTCTTCTGTCCCACAAATTCACAAGTACAAAATATTACTATTATTTATTAAATTTAATACATGCATAAATTTTTCATATCAGGTTAAAACATCTTGATTAAATTGAAACGCAAGGAGCAATCTCTCAAGTTTTATCTCGATCTTTCAATCAAATAGAACGTGGGATAAATTTCAAGAAATCGATCCTTTCTTCTTATTTTATTATTATCTGTATTCATCTTTTTAGTTAATAATCTGATATATCAACGAAATATTGAACGCCAGAATTAAGGGATCTATCTATACTTAACAAAAAAAAGGATCTGTCTATACAGCTCCACCGATGATATTCGCGTTTGATGAGAATGATCCGAGTTACTGGGTGTGGGTGAACTACATTCTCCCACCAGATAATCTTTCTCCTCATAAGATGCGTCGATTCCAATCTCTCTCTACCATCAACCGCCGCCTCCGCCGCCTCCGCCGCCGACTCCGACGACGAAGAAAAATCATCATTCTGAAACACGACGACTACTAAGTAACCTGTCCTCTATTCTTTCAACGGTTGTTGGTTTTCTCCTTCCGTCTATCGTAATGGCACTGGCGGTAGAGGCGGCGGCCGCAGCAGCAGCAGCAGCAGCAGCTACAACAACAACAACAACAACAATTCCTTGTCCGGTGATGCCGCTGCCTTTGATCTCGATTGAGCCAGCGAGCGAGCTTGGAATCGATCTGTATATATCTGATATACTAAGTGTCGATTCTGTTTGATCTGCATCGATCTGTTTTGTCTTTTCGTATCTTAGTTATATTTTGCTGCTTGTTATCCCTGCGGATTGATTCGTCTCTCTTGCTTGTGTAATGAAAGTTTATGTTTTATTTTTCCATGTTCTGTTGTCTCTTTTCGTTTACCTGATTTGCTTTGACACACAATGATGGTCTTTCTTTGTTGCTTATCTACATGAACCAAATGTATAGCTACCCTAAGCAATCGAACAACAAACATGACCAACCTCCCATTTGAGGAGAGTATGCCCTAGGAAACCTGGATATTTAGCGATGGTTACTCCAGCTTGTAATAGAGCGAACCAAACGCCGCATAAGTATATAAACCCTTGAACTCCTCAAGTACTCGATCAGAAAGCTTGAACACGATAATATGGCCATGAGCAGTGGACGTGGAAGGTCTTCCATGGGAGGACACAGAACTTGTCTCTCGATCAATCCCCTTTGAGAGCATGGACACAGGACTCTGTTGTAACCAACCTCTCATAAACCAAAACATTGAAGTATCAATAGAAGAATACATTCGGTCTTTTAAGGGCAAAATAAAAACAAAAAAACAAAAAAAACAAGAGGGTTGGAGTTATGGGTATAGGAGTATGTATAAGAAAACTGAACCAACCGATCAACAGTTATTATACATGAGTTGCTGGGATGTTGCCACATTCTGTAAGCCCCCATCATAGATTGCTGCATGACTAGCTCCGGCAGCACCCATCGCCATAGCAGTAGACTTCAATGGCAGTTGTCCCTGGGCTGTGGGTGCATCATAACCTGGGCACCTGCCATCCTGCTCACTGCCAACTGCCTTTCATAAGCAGCTGCTAGACCAGGCTGGGCAGCAGCAGGAGTAGCAAGAGGCGTGGAACTTGTCCTGGGCGGTGTGGGCTTGCTACCCCAGGAGCACTGCAGTTTTCAAACAAATAAAATTACCAAACTGTTAATCGAGGAGGTTCAAATGAGGTGGTAAAGCACAAGCATGTAAGAATCTAACGAACAGGTCAATACGATGTCTCCCATTTCCTCTTTTCCCCAAAATATGACGGATGTCCCAGCAAAAGGTATGTAATGAGCCATTTAGGAAGTCCCTATTTCGAAAGATATGTCTGTATTATGTACATTACATAAATAATGAGCTCAGCCAAGGGAGGCAAAAGCAACGGCATCAAGAGTAGCACAAGAGTTACAGTTAGTCTCGTTCCGATTCAACCTTCTTTTAGTCCTAGAGGAAAACCTTGCCTTGATGATGGGATTTCTGAATCAGTATGTTTCCGGGTCTCATTTCTCAGTATGTAACCCGAATAAAAGGGTTGCAGGTTCTATATGGAAAAGTTACAAAAAGAAAGAGAAAGTAAAGATGAAAAAATTGAATGAATGTATTCAGCAGATTTCTAGTTAAGGGAGATAAACAAAATCTGAGAAGATTAGTTCCTGAGGTAAAGCCCATTGGCCAGGTCCAGGTGAGCTTCTCCAGTCTAACATGCAGTGAGATTGTAAGTATTGAGGTCAACTACTCATGAAAACATGTGCCACGAATCCTTCCCTTTCCTTAAAGCCATGTAGGCGAAGGACAGGAAATGAACAGACAAATGAATCACGATGTTGCTATTATGTTATGCATTATCCCATTTATTCTGCTATTTATATAACTCTGTAACACACAGCATAGACAACATAGGTAGAGTAGAGTTTGAAAATACCTTTAATGGTTCACCGAAAAGCATGCGTGCATTTCCAAGTTGAATAGCCCTAGCAGCTTCAGCATGAGAACTATATCTAACAAATCCGAAGCCCTTATCACGTTGTACTCTCACATCTTCAGTAGTACCAACACCAAGGGCATGAAAATGGCAGTGGAGATCAACTGATGCAACCTGCAGTTAATCGAATTACATGCCAGATGAGATCACAATGTCCAGCTATCTGCAGGGAGTCCAACTGATATTTAAACACATAAACTCCATCACTCTAAAAAATCAGCTCTAAAGAAAGAATTTCAAAGAAGAGTGTACAAAAGATAGTGTCCCTGGCATTCTCCATCACTCAATGTAGGAAAAATCCATCCAAAAGCCTGATGCGGTGCTTATTAGGCAGTACATACCAGCTTTACTTATAAATTAAATAAAAAATTCAGGAGCTCACTACAAACCTCTGCTCCTGGCTTAGCATATGTTTCTTAAAGAAGTACAAATAACTAGAACAAGAAAAATAATCACTCCTAATCGACAAATAAGGTTTAAACTTTTATGGCGAAGCCTTACCTCGGGAGCAAGATTGCCAACATAAACAGTAGTGAACTGTGAATTGTTCTCAGCAGTATCATTGCTCGTTTTTTCGTGGCCTTCCTCTGCTGAGCGAAGGCAACAAGTAATCAACAAGTAGACTACTAGGTACTATAATTAATAATGTGCAAATAAACAGGCACAAAAACTCATCAGACCTAAAACATCAGATACAAACAAAAAGAGAAGGCATAGCAGTGACATTGGAAATTCCAGTAGAAGAGCATCTTCAAAAACTGCAAAGCAAATCTAGATTCGGCTTCTAGTCCTCCAAGCTAGGTAAAAGATTGTACGCCACTGATGATGAAGATAGACATAAGGAGCAAGGGAATATTGAGAAGAGAAAAGTCATGTAGAAAATGGTACAAAAACCAAAATAATCAGAGGCACAGGTTATAAACGATCCATTTCTCTGTTTGCAGAAATATACAATCCACATATACTTTTTAGAAACAAATACTATTCATTCCAACTCTTCCTTAAAAAAAAAAAAGAAAAAAGAAAAAGGAAGAAGAAGCAAATACTAAGAATTATAAGACCAACCAGATGTTCCATTTGTGAGTTCAACAACGCTCTTTGAGTCAGAGCTCTGCTTATCTTCACTTGCACCAGCACCCTTGACTCCCCAGTTGCAGCGAATCTGCCTGCAACCGAGCCACTTGCCTATGTCATTAGGACAAAAGGCAAACTTCAGACATGAAAACTTGGTCTGAATTCCAACTCGACATCAATACTCCCCATGGACAAACACTTAGTCTATGTCCTCAAGTTAAGGATTAGTCACTATGCTTCATCAGGAAAAAGGGTCGACGAAAACAATTAATTTTGATGGGAAAAAGTGATTTTCCAATTCAGTCCTCCATAAAACTAATTTATCCTTACCATTTAGGTCATTTATGGCACTTTGAGCATCCTGAAAAAATAATGAAGAGAACTCATTACTGCTCCAGACAGCAAATCCCCACTAAACACAAACAATAGATACTAACTGAAAATTATGGATACCTGTTGGCTGCGGAAAGAGACGAACCCAAATCCCCTCGATCGGCCCGTCTTCTGGTCCCACATAACTCTTGCATCGCTGCAGCACGATTATTATTTTAATCATTAAATCTGTAAGAGCATTGTAGAGCTAATATATGCTGAATGAAACAAGAGGGAAAACACGGATTAAAAAGGATAGATGGACAAGGCAATCCAACTCACGAGCATGAAGAATAAAAAGAGAAACATGCAAATAATGTGGCATCAGTGACCTCTGGGCTAAGATCCCCAACAAATATGTTGAAATGATCTGCAACAACAGGTCACTAGTAAAATAAACAATGGAGTATCATATAGAAGAAGCCAAGCAAGGCAAATCATACACAACTACTACCAATCAACCTCCCCAAACCCTAAACCCTAAAAAAGGAGGAGGAGGACACACACACATACACACTGGGATTTCAAAGTCTATATAGTGGTGTTACGTTGCCGTGATGATGATGATGGTGCCACAATTGGCTGAGGTGGTACTGATAAAACAAATGCAACTCAACAAAGAGAGAGATACTTGAAGTGTCTTCCCTCTGACTGCTGGCATATGCCCAATTAACTTTGATAGGCTGTCCAAACCTATCATTTGAAGCAAATTTAGTGATTTCTTAACACAGGACACAAATAATCTTCAGGCAATGACAAGTGAAATCCACCCTTACAGATTCCGCCCATTTAATGTGATAATAGCAAGGCCGGCCGATCTGCGGTCATAGTAGTCCACAAACCATAAGAAGACTGCAAAAATCCAGAGTACAAGGATGCATCAATTAGCGAACGTCAGAACAAGACAACACGATCTTTGATACAAGTTCACAAGTGATCAGTAAACGAGAGTGGGAAGCACATATCCAACCCACACAGAGAATCTAACCTTTTCCTTACGAATCAGTTTGCATCCTTCTATCGGGCCAGTCGATATGAAGACTTCTTGAAGAAGCGATTCAGAGACCTGGGGATGAATATTCCCTACATACCTGTATATGTACAGTATTAAAAGAAAGCACCAGCGCCGAATTTGGTTATTGGCGAAAGATAAAGTCAATAGTAACAATATAACCTCTATGGCAACGCATTACATAGAAGAATGGAAAAAGGAAAGAAAGAAAGAAACTCAAGCCATAATAATTACCGATAGAATGTAGCAAAAACAATCAAGCCTCAAAGGTGCGCAGTGAAGACCTTTCATACAAGTAGAAACACAACACTCATTCAAAGGAATGCGAGTAAAGCAGCAAGTCATTAGTAACTAATTCCCAAAAGGTAGATACCAACCAAGAAAAAACTTGATAAAAAATAAATAAATAAATAAAATTCTACAAGAGACACACACACTTCCGCATGTACTTGAATCAAACCCAGGTGGCAGATTTCCACTCAAGATGGGCTCTATCTGCAAAATAAAAAGGTAAAATGCAAGTCCAAAAAAGGAAGAAACAAAGAAAAACAGAAAAAAACAAGAACCATAACCCGCACCCACGCTTCAAGCTTCTATAACCACAGAAATGCAGTATTTATAGCCCAACAATCTTAGTAATTCCTATATACACGTCTTAATCACAAACATAAGCAGAGAGAATAGAGTTCCTTACAACAGCCCTCCGCCCAGGGTAAAATCTATAAGGCTTATCAGACAAGCTAAAATTTAAGCATATGCATCGATATCTCCGAGTGTAAGAAGGCAGAAGCACTAACCATGGCTTTGTCAAGTACCATGTTTTTCGTACATTAAAGACCAAAAACTAGTCATATTTGACCTAATAGTATTGACTAGCACTGAAATGAAGACATGGAATCTACTCGTCCCTACCATCCCCAAACCAGGTAATAACAATTTAGGACAAAAGAAAACAATCAACAGCCAGCTTAGTTTAAAGCACAAAAATACAGTATTGCTAGACTGATTGCAGAAGAGCTAAACACCCCACGTCAGCAAAATGAGTTGATAACTGCATCCTAAATGAAACTATGGACGACAGAATCATGATATTGCAAAAGGTTTGAATTTCTCAAGGGATCAAATAGGACGTGGAGCATGTAAAAAAAAAAAAATTAATTAAAAAAAAAAACAAAAGGCAACAAAAAGAATGGAAATCTCAAAACAGCAGTCTTTGAGCACTGAATATTAACTACACTCTAGTATGCAATCCAAGAAAAGAACTTGTAAAGGGTCAAGCCAAAGACGGCTTCAGATTTCATAACTTGATTTCAGGAACATCAATAGTAGTCGACGAGATTATAAAAACAGATATACAAGACCCCGATACAAATGAATACTCTAAACACTAGAAGTCTTACCTCGGAGATACACCTTTTCTCGCATAGAATTTAATTAACTTGAGGAACAACGTGATACGTGGCAAACTAACGAGGCAAGGACTTTTTACAACAAACAAGTAACAGAACAGATGAGAGCGTGAATATTCCGCGTTGGGCTATCCCTAACCAGCGACATTAAATTACAATCATCAAGTGATACGACAGCTTCCAAATAGCATGCGAAAACATACATTCAACACTATCCATTTACACACTGTCATATCACCAGGCTGAAAACTTAAACTACATTTGGCTTCAGCTAACGAACCAAACCCGTCAAATTCGAAAACCAAATCTACTCATCTACTGCAATTTCGAAAGCAATTTAGTACACCCTTTTATTGTACACTCGATCTGTCAATCCCGAAAAATATTCGCAAGAACATAAAACAGTATACGATTCGCCTCACAAGATCACGGTAAATTGAAACGAAATCGATCAAGGCGAGACTGAGAATCGAACCTGAGGAGCGGCGACGAGGGCGGGGTGAAACATTGGCTGCTGCAGCTGCTGTAGCATCGACTGTTGGATCATCGCTTGCTGCTGCTGCCTCATCCTGTTTTGCATCTTAGGGTTTCGACAACAGGAAATCGAGAAAACAAATTCTCGTGAAATTCAAATATCGATATACAAAGCTCTGTGCGATTCGGAGTGTGAAGAGCAGAAGGTGAAAATGGATTTCGAAAAAAAAAAAGGGGGGGAAAAGAACAGGAAAAAAAACCCTCGAGAGCGAGGGGTGAAACTGGGGGTAATTGAGGAATGAAAAAGGGGGGAAATGGCCATACCCAAAAAAC
>JAOVYX010000209.1:0-13866 GCA_035668315.1 Drosera spatulata | reverse complement strand
TCATAACGTCTCTCGATAATTAATCGTTATCGATTTAATTATCCCAAATATTTCATAATAATATTTCGTTCAATGATTTCAAATTTTCAAGCTTAAACTTGTGTTTCAAATGCATAATAACTTTAACGATGTAAGGTTCATCGTTCATAATTTTTATTTACACGTTCGTTGCATACGCTTCATACGTATATTTTTAATCCAAAATATATTTTTAAATTCGATAAATTTTTGAGTTATTACAGTAACACTCATACTTTGAGATACCATATAGTACTAACATACGATTATAAGGTAAAATACACATGACAATACCAGAAAGATTGAAAGAACCCGACATATAAGTTTACATAGATCGACGACAGTTATGACTATGTGTTAGAGATATTAAATCTACAGTAAAATTTGGATAAAGATTACAACAATAAAAATAGATCATGGACTTCTCCTCCTGTTGTCAACTGATTTTAGGAGTGAACCCCATGTTTCTACATGATATCAGAGTTAGGCCCATACGTGTTGGACTAACCATTACACGTGCTTCACGTCATCCGGACATGAGGGGTATATTAAAGACATTAAACTCACATATTGTCAATTGATTGTACGTATTAATCTCATATTTCTACACTGTGATACGATCATCCAGGAAGATCGTCAGGATGGCTGGTATCTGTGGATGGCCGTTGTCACGTAGTTGTCACGATGGATATGTGACGATAATAATTGTGTGAGACGTGTAATTTTCGAGACCATGTTCAGTAGAATTCTCCCGAAAGAAAACTATGTACATTGGCCAAGGAAAGCACCTTCGAATTGGAAAAAAAAGATGATGTCATAAATTCCATAGCTTTAACATGACAATGTGCCAGAAGGTCACTTTAACATGACAATGTGGTATCATGTAGAGTGTGCAAACATGGAATTAATTATAGTACTATGTACATTACACTAGAGTCGTTATATTGTTTGTAGACGACGATGAACAAACAAAGATTAGATGATGCGATGATCTTCAGGACTGTTATCTATAAGCAGGTGTTGTCGCTTTGCCGGATACCTGTTACTATGTGATGACGATTACTAATTTTGTGGGGCATGTAATGCTTGTACCCGTATTGTTAAACAGCATTCTCTAGAAAGAAAACTACATTGGCAAGAAAAGCACCTTTAAAACAGAAAAGAGATGATCGGCATTGCTTTCACTCTCGACTATGGCATCATACAATGTACGTAGTTAGTTGTTATGGTAATAGGATCTAAAAGAAGTCGATAATGGCCATATGTATTGAAGAACAACTATGACACGATATAAGAACTTTCAGAATGACTGTTTTTATTCATCGTTTAATATTGTCATAAAACCGGGAAAGATGCGACAAAAATTGTTGTGTGAGGCATGTACTGCTCAAATTATAGGGACGATAATGGATTTTGATCGTTGTTATGAAGATGGTAGCTAATCAACATCTTGAACAGTCAAACTTAAGATAAACAAGCTAGAAATTAGTTATATTGTGTTCATTCAACGGAGATGATTCTCTATCAGCTTTTATGTATCATTGTTGTTGGCCTCACCTATTTAAAAATTTCCTAAAGCCGCTAAGCTGTTACCATCCGGGCCAAGTATGACCGTAGCTGATAGTTTTACCACTCAGAGTTTCTTGGGCCTCCAAACTATTGTTTAGCTCCACCACACGACTTAGCACCGTAAATCTCGATGATCGTTTGGTTGGGTCCTAAGAAGAGTTACCAAAATAATTTTTTTCCATCCCAAAAGTATTGAAACGTTTTGGTCGATATAACATTTGACATACGTACAACGATGATTAAACGTAAATTTTTGTGAATTTATCACGAAACATCAATGTTTGGGTAAGTTACGTCCTTTAACTTAATACATGTTGCAGGACGATCAGATGTGATTTGATATGAAAATAAGACTTATATTCATACGTATAAAAAAATACAAATATGTATATATTATAATTAATTTGATATGGAGGGAATATGATTTTAGGTTGAAATAAGCATCTATATAGTGATTATACAATTTTTTACAATCATTCATTAGCCAGCCAGTAATAAACAAATGTGACCTTAATCGTCTATATACAAAGTATCAATGAAAATTAAAAAATCAGAGTTGCCAAAGCTGCTAGGCTGTTATATTCATGACAACTTTGAGCTAGCTATATTTTATAACCACCCTAGCAGAAAATCTAGAAGTAATTACTTTAATTTGTGTGGGAGATTAGTCCTTTTTTTCAACAAAATTATCTCCATTCTTTATTGTGTTTTTTTAGCCTTTATAAATTATTGAGGAAAAATGATATTTAATATAAAAGTATTTAGTCGTGACAAATGATCATATCTCATTAAATATAAAAATAAATTTAATCACTCTATCATTAAAAAAGAAATCGTATATTTTCAACATGAATTCCTTGTAAAAATAGTTTATAAAGAGATTATGTGCATATTCTTTGCAAACTTCAAAAGAAATGACATTATATTGGCCCAAAATATCAATTAAGGTATTGTTGAGAAGATCATGTATATGTTTTTAAAGTTTAAAAAGATCATCTATTACTGACTAATAGTTTAAGGAAATTTTATGCTCTTTTCATAATCATTAACCTTTAAACGTAGTCAAAGACATAGGATTAAAATGCACCCTATCTTGAAGAAGTGAGTGTTCATAGTAAATTGTTCAATTAAGCTATAAGATGTAACGTCCTTGTCAAATCATTATTATCGGATTATTACCAAGAACTACTCGTCAGGGTGACAACTGGCCTCACAGACCAACACTAATCCTTTCAGTGCGTTTTACCCTCACTCGCGTACGCCCTGAGAAACTTCCCAGAAGGTCATCCATTCCAACATTATCCCACGTTAAGCACGTTTAACTGCGGAGTTCTAAAATGATGGACTATCGAAAAGGAAGATGCGTCTTGTTAGTATAGGTAGTACTATCAAACCATTTAAGCATTTTTTTCGAATATTACATATAGCTAGACTCAAATTGTATGATGGATTATTACGATTGTAATTAATTTGAGAAAAACTCGTTCCGTGATTCTTTTTGTGATTGGCTTAGATATGTTTAATCCATACGGTATTCTAGTTTGACTTAATTTATTAGTGTCTCGTATTGGACCTCTTTATAGTTTAAGTTGCACGACGTAACTCACTTGAGTCCATGCCATTTATTCATTATAACTCGCAACTTGTACTTGTGGTCTAAGAAGAAAATAGCCACACAGGAAGTATAACAGTATCTCAAATTAATACGACTTCCCGTATGCAAGTGTATGGATATGGTACTAATTTTGATATTCACTGTGCGGGTACTCCACTAGTTTTTACTAATGGAGACCGATTCAAGTATATACACACAGTATACCATGGGATGTCTATATAATATATTATCTTTGTCTTAATTTAATTACAACGGTTGGATCTTACATGAGATTTTATGTGTGCGTTAAATTTATATAAAATTTAAAAAAAATATTTTTTTTAGAAATAATGAGATGTAAGTGGGGGTTAAAAGAGGAAATAAAAACGGAGGATGAAGGAGGTGATGGAATAGTTGGATTTCATTAATATAAATTCATTATCAATAACTAAAGAATAGAAATGTTGTATTTATATTGAGATTAATAAAAAATTAATTAAATTGAAACAAAAGAAGTACGAATCAATTTATCGTATTTATGCATTTTATGCCAACGACCAATTTTGAAACACGAATATGACCTTAGGAATTAACAATGTTCGTACTACCACCTGTTATCGTCAATATGAATATCTAAGGATGATTATGGATTGGATTAAAATCTATATTCAATACCATTCATATCGATCCATAATTTTTAGTGATCCCATCCAATCCATCAAAAGAAATTCGTATTGAATCGGATGGATTTTTTTTATAATTGTGTTATATTATTAATTAATAAAAAATTAAAGTTACATATTAATCTTTCTTCTTTTTATTAATTCTCAAATTTAAAAAATTGATTTAATTATATATCTATTTAAGATAATAATAATAACCAAGTTCAGAATAATAGCCCTCGATGTTTTGGGTTATAGCAATGAATTCACAATTATTATCTTAATAATAACTCAATAAACAAACTGCATTTCTTACAATGAATTACAAACTCAATACAACATTGAATAATTCTCATCACAAATCGCAAATAATACTTCATCATATTTATAGAACATGAACCAAAATCACTAATCTATTATTGCTCAACAGATTTAAATTCAGATCTATATTCTAACCTTGACCGAACTCGAAAGGTAAGCCCAATTTTGAGGGTGAGTATCGAAATAAGATAATGATTGTGATCTAATTTTGACTAAATCAATATTTTTTATTTATTTTTTAATTATGGTTTGACTAATCAATAACCCATAGATTTATCCATATTCAATTTAATGGATTTGGATTTTATTTTGATTCAATCCATCATCATAATGTAATTCAAAATTTTATCCAATCGAATAACATTGAATTGGATCGAATCATGGATAATCAAACCAATAAAACTATCAGTATTATGTCTCACGCGTTCAATACCCAAAAACTTCCTCACCAAAATTCGTTAAGAAACTATCCCAGCGTGTAATCGCACATTACCCTCTTTCGTTGGCCCTTCTCATTCATCCAAAATTCTTGTTTGGTCGATGTGGGTAGAGTTTCCAATTCCTATTGTTCCATTTCTCTCAACAGGGCCACACAAGACAAACGTGAGGGCTATAAATTCAATCTCAAAAATCCATCGATTCCCATCATTTCTTATCGATTAAGCGATGACCCATCCCAAAATCGAAGCTTTGAATATATTTGGGTTTCAATTTGATCAATTTGTGTTGAAATTTGAGGAATTTTGAGGGATTTGAAGGGGTTGAAAATGGATGTCTATGAATACCCATCAAGATCTTTGTCATCGACTTCTTCATCATCGATGGCTTCTTTGTCGCCGATCTTGTCGTGGTCGAATTTGGTTGAGAGGATGAGGAATACTTCGAATTTCACGGTTTCTGCGATAATTGGGAGTCTCTTCTCTGCGATCTTCGTCTTCTTTTTCGCATTAGGTTTGTGGGATTTTCTATTTGTGATTTGAATCTTATTATTGTTGTATCGGAAATGGTCTTTCCGTTAGCTATGTCATTGACGGAATTATCGGGTTGTTATTGTCATTTGAATCTTATTAGTAGTTTTGATCACGCACATATTGTTTATATGTGCAATATATTTAGCTTTGATTTTGAGATTTGATGAAGTATCTAGCTTGCTAGGGTTTGGTTTAGGGGAAATATAGTCGACTATGACTTTCTATGATTATGTTGATGAATTCTTTTTGGGTTGTTGATAAGATTGGGGTTCTATTATTTGGATGTGCAGTTGGTACCCTTTTGGGCGCAATGACTGGAGCATTGATCGGCCAAGAAACGGAGAGTGGGTTCATAAGAGGGGCAGCGGAGCGATTTCGGGTGCTGTGTTTTCGCTTGAGGTTTTCGAATCATCTGTCATTCTATGGCGATCTGATGAGACTGGAATCGGGTGTCTCCTTTACTTGGTATGTTCTGTTGCCTATCTCATTGATTCATGGCCTTGATGAATTCGAGTGATTTTGTTCGGGGGATTGCTTATTGAGTATGAGGTCGGACACTGATGAATTATGCTAATCTCCACAATTTGGATGTGGGTTTTGCAGATTGATGTCATTACGAGCCTTTTGAGTGGTAGACTCGTCCGTGAGAGGATCGGTCCTGCTATGCTCCGTGCAAAGTCAGGTACTTCACCTGTGAATCTCACATTTTTGCATAATTGCATTGTTGTAAAGCTTTACGTGGCCTTGAGTGGTCATTATTATGTTTTTGGAGAATCTTGGTGGCAATTCATTGTCCTTCATCGTCGCTCATTGCTTGAACATTTCTATTTGCGTCTTATCAGATGGGGGCCATGGAATCAGCTTTTGATGAAATCCCAAGCTTCTTTGAGATGGAAGCGACCAAGGGGTTGCCATGCCACATGGTTGAGAAGATCCCCAAGGTCAAAGTCACCACCAACGATGACGTGGATGCTTCAGGGGAAAAAGTTTCTTGCTCCGTGTGCTTGCAGGTAGGCATATTCATCAATATGTTGGGAAAAAGTTAGGTTTAACCAACTTATGCTGAAGCATTTGGCTTATGAGTTTGTCCATCTCGATTTAGAGACATTCTGTTTCCCGTCACATGGAAACACGCAATTGCCAACTTCCAAGAATTTGGAGATGCATTTCTAGTACGTACATTTATGAATCCGGCTCTGATTTTTTTGTTTTTGATGTTTGCTTTTCAGGACTTCCAAGTCGGAGAAACGGTTCGAAGCTTGCCTCATTGTCACCACATGTTTCACCTTCCTTGCATAGGCAAATGGCTTGTTAGGCATGGATCTTGCCCCTTGTGCAGGAGGGATCTATAAAAGGAAAAAAAAAACCAGAAAAAGAAAAGATCCATCCATCTTCGTGGTCTTTGTACATTTTAGATTACACATTTGTACCACTTTACTGGAAGTTATACCACTGTACCCCCTTGGTGTCGCATAGGTTTAGGTTTAGGTGATATGGTTCCATGTTGGAACCATATCCGGGGCTATTGTATCAGATTAGGGATTGTGTATAACGAATTTGATTGTATGTCTCAGCCTGTGCCTGAGACTTAACCCTCGGAGCTTCTTGTATCTAATAGAAGTTACAATTTTTGGTATCATTTCCGCTCTTTGTTGATGCGGAATTGCAAAACCAGGCACATTGATGGGTCTGGGATCACCTTATTGCTGACAGAGTCCTCTCCATTTCAGTTGATACTCCGCATTTTTCAAGTTAACATATCAGGAAACTAATTCATCGATTCTGATGCGACCGGTCAGGTCGGTATGCTTTGCCCAGTTCAGTTAATCAGCCAAACCAGGATTTTTGTTGGTTACCTTGTGGCACCGGTTTTTGTTAGGTCAATGAATCTTTTTGTTAGGACTAAATCAATGAATCTGCTGCAACCGTATCATGCGTCGGACATCATCCATTTCTAATCTGATCGGTAGGAGCGGATATGTCTCTTAAACACATTGGCAATCCGATATGTCTCTTAAACACATTGGCAATCTGGCATCATGGGTTCACCGTCATCCTCGATTTTTGTCACCGACATGGAACTTTATTATGGTTCCTTGCGGACTTGCCAAAATACAATTTCTCCTGGACTCTTCTTCATGAAACTGATTACTAGACTCCGAATGGGGTCTGAACTTTGGAGTCTATGGAACTTGCTATATTTCAGCTTTGATATCACTTGCTAGTACTGTACCATTGTGTGGTTTGAACAACTCCGTCTCATGTCTAGACAGTGTGATTTAAACTCAGTAGCTCATCAGAATAAAACTGCGGAATATCGAAATGTTTCGTGATGTATTAGGCTTGCATCCTCTTTGATAACCTAACTCACCTCTTCTAGGATCGATGCATGACAATCTAATTATATCAGTCTTCTTTGAAGTTCCAAGCTCCCAAGGCATATAGATTTTCCACTTTCCAGTATAATGGAATCCTAAATTTTTCTCCCCGAGGATTTCGCGTTGCTACTAAATTCATTACGGAGTACTGCCGTGCACTGCATCATGCTTCATGTTGACTTCATCTCTTTGTTCTTTCTTCTTTCTTTTCGTGCGTTTTAGAGTTGTAGTGCACATGGAGCGCAAGAGGAATAAGGGGTGTAGTATTCCAGAAACACTAATGCTATGTTTGGATTGGCAGAATATAGACAGGAATGAAATGACTCATTCCGTCGGAATGGAGAAAATGTTGTTTGGTTGCTCCATTTCATTGGGAATCACATTTTGTCCCAAAATCCACATTTGATTACTGTCTTGATGGAGGGGAATGCTTCATTCCGCTTGAAATGAAATGAAAAAAAATTATTATTTTATCATATTTAATTTGATTTAAATGTCAAAGAAAACTAATTAATTAATCACATATTAAATTAATTAAAGTATAATCATCATGAAAATGAAAAGTTTTTGAAAGTATAATTGTTCAATTAATTAAGCAAAAGAGTTAAATTAACATAAATGTTAATTTACGGGCATGATAGTAATTTTCTTTTTGAATTGTGCCTTTATAAAAATATTTTGGCTAAACTATTAAAAGTTTTCATTCCATTCCATCCCAAAATACTAACCAAGCAGACAATACAAAACTGCAATATCTCATTACATTCCATCCTTAATTCCATTCCTTCCTCCATTCCATTCCTTCCTCAAATCATTCCACCAATCCAAACGCTATCTAAGGATCCGTTTGGTTTCCTGGAATGAATGGGTGAATGGAGTATCCCAATCTAATGGAATTGGAAATTTGGTGTTTGGTTGCCCCAATGAATAGGAATAGGGTATTGCATGTGGAGTCTCATTCCATCCAAAAAGAGGATTTTGATTCCGAACTCCGACTCCAATATTCGCTGATTCAGGCCGAAAAAGAAATGGGCTCTCTTCCAAAGTTAATTTTGGAACTAAAATAAAATAGGTTTAGGGAGTATGTGTTATGACATAGATATATAATAATAAATAAATGATTGAGATTAAAACAACACAAATCAAAGAATGAAATTAGAATACTATCTGTTAATCTTAACCTTTCATTTTTCACTGTGTAATCTTAACCATTTATTTTTTACTAGGCACAACTATGTCATGACACACACTCCTCTTTTCCAGAAAAAATTTGGGAGTGATAAAGAGAGTGAAAAAGGAAGTTCGGTGATTGAGGTGGTGCAGCTTGGGGCGTTGTTCAGGTTGTGGATTTGTTCAACATTTACTTCTATATATACCACAAGCAGGTGCGATTTGATAAATATTTTTGTATTTTGTATTTTGGTTATGACTTGAGTTTCGACTTGCTTGATTGTGTGATTTGAGGTATATATGATGTGGAGAAGTTTGGTGAGGTATTGGATTGGTTTGTGGCGGTGTGGATATGAGCGTTGGTGTTTGGATTTTGCTGAAGTGAATGAGATGAAGTGTTCGGTGCTATCTGATGGATTTGAGATTAGGTATTTTCATATCGAGGATTTGCATGGTGTCTAACTGATGGTTTTGAGGTCAGGTATTTTCGAATTTGTTCAGTGCTATATCAGAGTAGAGAAGTGTGCAAATATTGTGTGCCTTTGGAATCATGGACAACTAAATGCAACCTTCAAATTTGCTAGTTGTGAAATACTACTATAATAATGTCGTATGGTAAGTTTGTTGCACAGCTGCACCATTGGTTTTATTGCTTTACCTGATCTTTTAAAATATAACTTTAGATGTTGTGCTTATTTCATTTTTGTATATGCGCTCTGTTTTATTTTTTGGGTGATGTCGAGATCTGATGATGCATAGTCTCGTATTATTATTATGTTTCAATTTTTATTTATGCGCTTTGTTACATTTGTTCACACGCTCTGTTTCATTTGTATATGCGCTCTGTTTCATTTGTTCGTACGCTCTGTTTTGAAACAGAGCGTCAGAACAGACGATCTATTTCATTTTTGTATTGTCGCTCTGTTTCATATTGTATTGGCACTCTGTTGTACTTGTGCTTATGTTTTGTTTCATATTATATTGGCATTCTGTTTCATTTTGTACTGACGCTCTATTTTCATTTTTGATCATGCGTTCTGTTTTTATTTTATTCAAGCGCTCTGTTTCATGTTCTAATGACATCGTCAGATTCCGATGAAGACTACGGCGACGTTTCAGATTCCGGCCACGGTTGCCGGAATCCGACGAAGATTTTGGCGGCAGTCGGGTGATGGTAGGGGTTGGGGTGAAGATGAGAATAGCGTTAGGGATTTAAATGAAATGGATAAATTGTATGTTTTTGAAATTCAGATTCCTTGTGTATCTTTTTGGTATGTTTTTCAAATTTTGTATGTTTAGATAATTCACCCTTAAATTTAAAATTAAGTTTAAATAAAATTATTATATTGCATTTCGACTACACCAACCAAGCAACCCATGCATGAAAACAATTTGAAATTAATTTTAATTAAATTAAGTTAACAAAACAAATTCATCTTTAATTCTCTTGATAACCAATGCATTTCATTCTGACTATGCCAATCAACAACTCATTCCATTTTGACCTTTATTTCTATCGAATATCATATTCTATTCATCTCAAAATCATTCCTGTTATCCAAACCCAACATAAACACAAAGGTAATCCGCATCAACTTCTCACAACCACCGAACCTCGCCGTCTCAATCTTTCACAATGAGCTTCCGCCAAAACCGATACCGCCGCGGCCTTTGCCGCCGCTGCAAATAGCACCATAGAGAACACTGTAGTAGTCGCCCGAATGCAGAATCAAGACCTAGTGAAGCAACGATCCAATGTCACCATGCGATGATGAGAACTGAATCGCTGTCGTCGTCGTCATCGCAACTATGACTAGGGTTCCTACAACAGCGGCAATATCGTAGTGCGACAATGGAAGCAACGGAGATAGTTTAAATGTATAAAATCACTTAAATTGATTTTTATCAACTTCAAGTCCAGACAAACAGGTCCTAGATTACACAATTTAGTTTGTGAGTTAGTGCAAGGATTACTTAAATTACAATAAAAGAATGATTTCAACCTTACATATAACATAAAACTTGATGTCATAAAACACTGACCTTATGTTGAGTATGGTAAGGCGTACGAAAGGTTGAGATTATTTTAACAGAAAATTCTCCTAAGATATAACTTTTTCAAAAAAGTTCCCAAAAGATACAACCCGAAAAAAAAAATCCCCAAATATACAATCTCACTTCCCACTCTCTCTTCTCCCTCTTCCTCTCCTCTTCCACCTCACCCGCAACGGTCCCTTCCCATCACTGTTTCCGTCGTCCCTCCCACTGCAACCTCTCCTTCGACGTCGTCGTTGTTGCCATCACCACCACTGCCTCTCCCAAACACGATCACCAACTCAAAGCACCAACCAACCCGATCGCATCCCGCTTCCTCGTCTCCTTCCTTGAAAGCGACATTGGAGAAGTAAAGGTTATAGATGATGAGAATGAGGGTGGTGACGTGTTGGAGGAGGTGATTGTGATGATGATATGCTAAATTCATTGTTCGATCTGTACTCAGTATTGGTTTTTAGGAAATAGTAAAGATGCACTGTTTGATTGTTTACCTGCACTGTTTCAAACAGTGCGCCTTTACTATTACTAAAAGTGCGCTTTTGTTATTCCAAACAATGTGCCTTTGCTGGAGTCTTCAAGGTAACTGATCGCAGGTACTCTATCATTGTTCACCAAGTGATCCATTAGATCATATATGGGAATTACATAGGATAATTGATGCGTTTTGGGGTTTAATGTTTCGTTGAACTGGTGCTCTGTTTGAAAACAATGCGCCTGGTATTTTTCCACTATTCGATTACATATGGAAAAATAGAAATAAAATGACCATATTTTGGGTTTTCACTTAATCTTGTTAGGTCTAGGTGCTTTTCTTTTAGTATTTGACGCCCTCTTTTCGGAAATATTAAAGACGCACTGTTTGATTGTTCAGGCGCACAGTTTGAGATACACTGTTTCAAATAGTGCGCATTTACTATTACAAATAATGCGTCTTTGTTGTTCCAAACAATATGACTTTACTAGAGTTTTCAAGGTAACTGACCGCAGATATTCTACCATTGTTCACCAAGTGATCCGCTGGATCATATATGGGAATTACATTGATTATTTGATGCGTTTTCGGCCGCATTGTTTCGTTGAACGGCAGTTATGAGAAACAGTGCGTCAGGTATCTTTTCATTCTTTAGTTACATATGAAAAAATAGAAATAAAATGACCATAATTTTGGGTATTCACTTAATCTTGTTAGGTTTAAGTGCTTTTCTTTTAGTATTCAAGGCCCTCTTTTGGCGGTTTTGATTTTTGAGTAGGCGCACTGTTTCATTGAACTGACGCCCTGTCTCGAAAATATGCATCAGTTTTGTTTGATCTGACTAGCGATCGAACCCACTATAAAATTGTTGCTCAGGTCCAAAACTCCAAGCGCTAAACATTGTGACAAAGATGCAGGAATCATGCCAACGAAATTGTTGTTGTGAACATTAAACTGTGCGTGGGTTTTAGATTTGGATCCTATTTCTGCTGATTCAATAAATTTGAGATTCAATAGTCGATTTGAGTTGGTTTGGGATTTAGATTGGGAATGAGAATGATTTTGGGTTTCGATTTTGGAATGGGAATGCCTATATTTTGCCGTGGTTTTAGGCGGTATTTGTTTGAGTAAGTCAAATATGTATCGGATAGGAATTATTTTTCCGGATTATACCGGTTGAGAAGTTTTTCTTTATTTTATTTTTTTGTAGTTTTTGAGAATTTTTTCTTATTTTTAAATCATTATAAATATATGATACAAATTTACAATCTTTTTAGGTAGGATCTTTACATGTCAACTTATTATTGGTTAAACTATAAATGTATAAATACAAATGGAATTTTTATTCGATGGTCCTCTACATGTCAACTTATTATTGGTTGATTTGACTTTGAATTTAACATTAAAGGTTTGATCATCTCACAACATAATTGAGGGGTTTAACCAAATAATTACTGGGATCAACAATTCTAATACAAATCTAATGTCTTTACCAAATGCATAAATAAATAAATAAATCTAATATAAGAATATAAAAGGAAGGATCATGTAGAGGGCCATAAATAAGGGATCATCTTTGGTTTGCTCCGTTATTCGATTTGATTGGTCGTGGATCTATTTTATTAATCACCATCTTTTGAGTATAAATAAACATTAATTATTATAAAATCATAATTACTAAAAATTTCAAAACTTATCGTATGATTTGTATAATACTCCCTCCGTCGGGAATAAATCGCACATTGGGCTATGTAAGCAATAAAATTGTTGATGTTACGAATCATTTGGGAACGATCAAATACCATTTAACATAAACTTATCGTGAAACACTAACAATAGTTTAAATTAAGCACTTCAAATCTGGGCCAATGAAGTAATTTTTTTACGTCATTAAAATAAATAACGATACTCTTAAAAATACGTGCTAAATATGCAGTGATGATGCAACATTATTATTAATTCCAGACGGAAGGAATACTTGATAAGGTCTACTGTTAATTAAAACAATTTCATTGGATATTTGTGATTATCAATCTTTCTTGAGCGTTCACTTTTTTATGCTTCTCCATCATGGAGAGAGCATGGAAGCATACTAGATAGAAATTAGAGTAAATATATGTGATTTGGGAGACGCTACGCCAGCACTAAGAAAACATATGCAACATAATCCTTTCCATAGGAGGAGATAAAAACAAGCGCATCTACGTTCCTTTTGTTCCTAAATTCGACTTGCCTCACATTACATATGACATACAATAATTAGGCCTGCTTGGTAATCATTTTGTTTTTTGTTTTTGCGCTTTCGTTTCACTGACAATTTCTATTATCGATTTCTGTTTTTCAAATGATAAAACGGAAGCAGGAGAAAAAAAAAGCGACGGAGGTCTATCACATGAATGTCCGACCGCAAGTGAAGCACATAATTAGCTTAACCAATCAATACGAACTTGTCAATCCAAGCTAATTTTATTGAAAATCTCACAACTTGAAGTTTAGCTATTTCATTCTGTACTGCAACTTCTATTTCGTTATGTCGCTTGGGCTATAGAAAACCCCGATAATGATGCACAATGTTTCAGCTAGGTAATTAGCGAATATCTCTTGATGACGTATGGAAGACCTGAGTACCACTCGTCGACGAAGGGGGAAATCTATT
>JAOVYX010000208.1:0-13866 GCA_035668315.1 Drosera spatulata | reverse complement strand
AGAGAAGTTCGGCGGAAGTTGTACAATGTCATGATTGATGGTCTTTGCAAAGCGAATAAGTCTGATCATGCATTGGTGGTAGTGCAGGATGCCAGAAGGAAGGGACTGATCCCTAGCCTTAGGTCTTATGAAGAGATTATCCGGTTACTGGCTGCAGAAAGTAAGTATGAACTCGTTATGATGGTAATCAATGACTTGGAAGATATCGGTCGTCATCTCTCATCTTTCATTGGCAATGTATTGGTGCACCGCTGTTTTAAGTTTAGGGGTTTGTATGATGCTTGGGTTCGTACAAGAGATTCTAATCAGCAGACACTAAGTAGCATGATGTTGGGCCAAATGCTCTCATTTTTTTCTGGTCGTGTCACAGCAAATACAAATGTGAAAGACTTGGAACGTGCAATTCAAGAGTGTTTCCCACCAGACATCTACTCTTATAACTTGTTGTTGAGAAGGTTATGTATTGATAAAATCGATGAAGCACTTCGGTTTTTTCATGAGATATGTCAGAAGGGTTATAAACCAAACCGATGGACTTATGACATTATCGTCCACGGTCTTGTCAAGCATGGTCGAAAACACGAAGCGAGGCTATGGAAGGAGAAGATGGAGCTTGAAGGTCTTGAACTAACGGAGGCAACCAGTTCATTAATTTGATTCCAGCTCTCGGAACATTAGGTATGGAGCTGCCAAAGCACTCACTGATTATCTTTCAGTTTTTTTTTTTTTTTTTCACACTTCTGTGCAGTTATTTATGCTTCTCTTCCGGTGTTTTCATTAGTATCTCGATTATATTCCTTTTTATCTTACGAAGCTTCAGTTTACTTGCTATAACGTTTGCATGAGGAACTGATCATGCAATTATTATTTATTTATTTTCTTTTTTAAAAAAAAGGCATTTCATGGGTTTTTTTTTTTTATGCTGGCATTAGTCTGTACACATAGAGTCGACTATGTCTTGCATCTTCTAAACATAAATGCATTTTTTTTTTTGAAAAAAATATTCGTTTGATGGTTTTGAAAAACATAACTTAAAGTCAGAAGAGAAGATGCTGATTGTCTTCAAAACAATGCATTGTGATTTTCTGATTTTCATCGGTCTATTGAACATAGAAAAGCTCAGCCGTTGTACTCTTGCCCTCACACAGTTATTAGCATAAACCTCTTTGAATCTACTCTAAAACTATCTAGAGCGTTTCATGGTATACTCGGTTTAAGTTAGTGAACCTAGTGTATATAATTGCCAATTCACCAATGTTTCAAAACACAAGAGGGTTTAGAGAACCCAGTGATCATACCTAACTCTTCACTCAGACCCTTCACGTTCAAGTTATCAAAGAAGGTAATGTTTGAAATTTCGAAGGCATTTTACTGTTACTCTTGGAGGATCCAAATCTATTTATTCATATTTGTTTCTAAGATATGAACTCTTGCGTAATCTACATGTAATTTGAGTTCTGGGTATCTAAAATCAAAACTATCACTTATCCTTGATATATCATCTGATGTCCTCTATCCGATAATAGTCTAATTTGATACTGACTACCGACATTTAAAACCATGCATGCTGGATTATACACTTTCTAGATGTGTAGTGCTTTTCTGTTTCTCATGTGGTTTTGGGCTATTCTGGCCCTTGAAACTTACTGATTAGTTGATTTTCCTGAATTCATCGATCTCTCCTCCCAAATAATCTCATGTTGTTATATCCTTGTCTCTTTGGCAGCCCGGCCAAGCATGGGCTTCTTCTCCGTGGAACGCTGAAGGCCAGCCTCAACTAGGTGACTGTACCTACCCTCCTGGATTTGACACAAATGATACTAGTGATTTTGATGACAGCCACATGATGAATGTGCAGACGGATTCCTTTGGAGTTCTAAGGCTTCCAATACATCTCTGCTTAGGTACTCTACTTAAATTCATATTTCTTGTGTGTTAGTTGTTACCAATTATTGTACCTTTTTGCAAATCCCTTTGCTCCGCTGACCAATATGCTCACAGTTCCATAGAGCGTGCTTCATTTTAGAAGCTTGTTCACAGTAACAAACATCTAAACATGTGCTCATTAGCCTCATTTTAGCCTGAAGCTGTTTCGTAGTAAAGCTCTAAGTTTGGACTTTGAAGTCAATTGTGTCATTTTCCCAAGTCCTCTTAATCTAGTTGAAATAATTTTGAAGGTCACTCTATGTAAATGCAAATCTTGAGATTGTGGTAGAATCTCATTGTCTGAATATGTTGTTCGTATTAGAATACCGACCTGTACGCTGCACGGTAAAATATCATAATAATAGATATTATATATAATTATATCTATGTCAAATTTAAAAAAATGAAAATTTAATGGTCGTCTTACATAATCAATATAACCCGATTCAAATTATATACTATGTTGAAAATATAACCTGATGACTTTTTGAAATAATTAACATTTATTGATAAATTGATCCAAGATTTTTAAATTATTTATATTATTATTTCTATGCATTGCTTACATTATATTATTCGAAATTGATTTTAATAAATGATTCTAAAAATCGACTCATGAAATATACTATTGATAAAATGGTTATGGTTAGATTGATATAAGATAAAAAGTTTCAATATTATATAGGGATCGTTTTGGTTAGATTTGTTACTAAATTTTTGTGGTATAAGATTTTTGTTTTTTAATTATAAGATGTAATTATTTTGTTTCAAAATTTGTACATATGATGTTAAGATTTTATTT
Organism: Drosera spatulata; assembly: GCA_035668315.1. Taxonomy (NCBI): domain Eukaryota; kingdom Viridiplantae; phylum Streptophyta; class Magnoliopsida; order Caryophyllales; family Droseraceae; genus Drosera; species Drosera spatulata. Next base: position 11,138 of record JAOVYX010000208.1, on the reverse strand, counting down.
ATTTATTCATGCTTTTCATCAAATAACTAGGTTAGTTATGATATTCATTCTTAAAATTTAATCTTAATAGTTTAACTCGTAATAAAAGATTAGATATTTAATAGGTAAAGATTTTTCTTTAGTTTAAATAAAATGAAATGCCATGACATGCCGTCATGTCGTTTGCCATATATAATAGATTTTGTTATGCTTTAGTATGCATATATCCTCCAGTTGGATTTGATACGTGGAGAATGGTGCCAAACCATGTCATAAATTCTAAACATCTGAATACGATTTTTCTCATACCATTCTGAAGAAAAAACTCTCCAAGAAGAAGCTCATACTTGTGGTGACAGAGTTGAAGATTTTTGTATCTTAAGTTCTTAACAAATAGTACTTTGTTTATCATCTAGTTGCATTGAAACCAAAATTTTTTCTTGCCAGATTGATTTCTGTATCTTGTGCATACAATCCTGGATAGCATATAGGTTTCTGAACATATACATTGCTCATAATAGCTTCACATTCCAGAGTCTAGTCTGTAAGCTTACAGCTCGGAGGCCAATTCGGTCTAGCATATGGTTCCTTTCATATAGACGTAAATGCATCACAAAAACTGCATGGACTACCTAGTGTTCCTGGCATATACCCATAGTATAAAATCGGTTTTTAGCCGACAGTTCTTGTGCCTTTTAGGACTGTGTTTATATGGTAAGTGGTAACTACCAGTCTAGCCAAGTTTATGATTTGGAACGTTGTGCTTTCGAGAGAGGCCATTGGTGTTGGAACTTTCAGTCGGTTGATTTTGTAATGTCCTTTGTTGAGTGCTTGGCTCTATTGCTTAAAACATGGCTTATCATATGGCCTTCAGGACTATATCCCATTCAGTTTGCGTTTGCATTTCAGCAGAATTTCATGTTTACTTCTTTTCCATTTTGCTTCGTGCCTAACACATCCTATCCCTGTAATGCCTTGACACTTTGACCGATATTATTGATCTGCACTTCAGTTGCAGGGCCACCTGGACGTCAGATTCCCATGAAAGTTGATGCAGCCCATCATGGCGCTATGTCCTGTTGCCAAAGAAGAAATCATTTGTGCAATGCAAACACGAGTGTCAGTGCCATCTAAGAGAAAGAAAATTCTGGGGTATGCTAAAAAATTTTGGGTATAGATGATATGAGAAGAACACCCACGGATACCACCTAAGTAGGCTCCGTTGCATCTGGTGATGTTTATGTGCGAGAGGCAATGCAGTTTTTGGTGATTTTTGCTGCTATCTTGTGGGCATGGGGGGAAGGCACCATATTTTTGAAGGTACAGCCTCTTACTTTGTGCCTGGCCAGCTGGTGCTTACAGCCTTATTCAAGCTCTCAGTGCTTGAATATATCTGTGCTTGTGCTTGACTTCACCAATATGGCATCCAGCACTTGGCTTGAGACTATCCCGGTCTTACTCAAAAGTTATTTGTTGATAGTGATTATAGCATACCGACATAAATCAAGTTACTGACTTACAATTATTGTTCCATGCCATTTTTCTGTTGTACCCAATAATTCTTTGATATGAAAGGCAATTTGTCTGGCGGGGAGGTCTCATCAATTTTTGCCAAAACATCTTTGAACTAGGGGAACTCTTTTGTACTCTATTAGGCATCTTATGAGATATCATCTCATGTATACTACTTTCTCGATTAAACTAGTTTATGACTAAGTTAGTCATGAGGAAAGCATGATGGAAGATATAGGTGTAAATTGTAAGTTGTAAGCCCGAGTTTTTGGTTCAATCAGAAGGAAATAATTTTTTTTGTTTGCAATGTTGTTTGTGCTTATCTTTTGATGAGAATATCTGCAGGTCGATGTCATTTGTTCTTGTTATGTGGTTTATCTTGCATTAAAGGTCCAATTTGTGTGGTTCCGTCGCTTTAGGTTTTTTTTTTCTTCAGCTGATTTTCATAATTGAGTTCAAGTCTTGTTAGAATGCATGTATACTTTCTGTTAGATTCAGCTTCATGGTGTGTTCTCAGACTTCAACCCAGTTAACGGAGGTGACTGGGATTAGTGTAAGTCGGTCTCTCTGCAGTTATTGAATGGCTTTATGAACCCTGAGATTGAGGCATCTGGTCGAGTTGAGGAATGTCCATTTATCCTGAGGTTTAGAGGGTTTCAATGTGGAGACTGAACCTCAGATACAGTCTTCAGGTGCAATTGGATTGTCGTTATGGTTGAACCTGACGGTGGGCTATGAATCCGAAGTACAGGTGGAGAATGGAGTCATACCAAAGTCAACCCCAGCTCGGCATGGCTAGAGTTACTGGCGAAAGATACACTGGTCGAGGCAGCATTGCCATGTAGCATCCTGTTTAGGCACATTACCGTTTCTTCAACTCACTGTATGTATTGCCGCAAAGGACTCTCTGTGACTGAATTGTTCATCAAAACGGTGTAATTTTTGTTCCACATCTTGCATTGCAGTGTCCTGTTTCGATGCATACTTATGTATATGCTGCAAATAGAATACAATTGTATTGTTCGTTATCTTTTTCAAGGTTGTGTTGGCGATCATCCAGGTATGCCATTCATGGCAAGGTCGTGTGTTGATGACAAAGATGATGCAACTAACTAGAACTAAATGAATAATGAATCACTATTAATAGGGTAAGTATTTGGTGGCAATATACAGGAGATCGATCAGGTAAATTCAAATTACAGCGACTACACATCTAGCACTTTACAAGTATATGGTCCATCTGGAAAGATCCACAGACGTACCACAGGTTCATTTCTATATTCACATCACTGGAGTTGTTCAACGATGCCGACATCTGACTGACGTTTGGCTACTGAAGTTTCACTGCCACATTCTTCGAACGAGTCTTGAAGAGGGAACTTAGCTGCTTCCAGAGCGAGTAACTTGAGCTATAATACTTGACATTCACAAGTTTTTTCTTTCCTTCTCTGGCAAACTCCAAGTCCTTGGTGAGATCGTAGTTGATGGTCTCCGAATCGTCGAGAAAAGGCAAAGCAACGGTGCCTTGCGACTCCAGGTTCTTGATCCAGCCACGCAGCAAGTAGTTCACAACCTGGCAAAACGACATGCATTTTTTTAAATACATACAGTGCCTATCAGATGGTCTTAAGTGTTCTAACACCACCTTGACATTCAAGGTTCAAGAAATTATCTATAGACTTGAAAACTAGTTCATATTTTTGCGGTTTATCCTGTGAGAACCCACAGAGAAAACACTGCTGGTTCCATGTTACCAAACGCTGGGACTTTAACCTAACTGATACTTGGTGCATACCTCGGGAACTTCGTCATGAGGGCAGTGACCTGCAGGACTCATCTCGTAGTATGGAGCACCTGGAACTTGTTTCTTCACCTGATGACCCCAAAGAGGTGTCACCCACGGATCCTCCTTTCCATACATGAGACAGATTGGCACTTTGTTTTCTCGGCACCTACCAAGTGAGAAGTACTGAAGTTTCTCAGATACAAGAGGCAACAACGTAGTGTATTTGGATTGAGAACATGAAATGGCATATCAAGGCTTGGTGCAACTTACCTTGACAAGGACTCACTGAAGGATAATTGGGGTCTAGGGGCAAACATGATTGAGGCCAAAGCAGCTGCAGCCGCAGGATGCTCTATTGTCTCAAGTATGCGAGAGAAAACTTTATCAACATTTGTTGTATGATCAGCATAGACTTGCCTAAGCACATCTGCTATACTTTCCGGTTCAGTGATTTTCTGCCACCTGCAACAAACAAAACAAAAATGTGCCTGAGCTTTAATAAGAGTAACGCCTGAGAAGATGATTGTGTATGTCAACATCAGAACTAAGAGAACACTGTGCTTCTGTGAAACTTACACTGTTTCTGTCAGCTTCTTCACATTAGAAGGCAAAGGAAACGTTCCAGCCCATGGAAATAGCTTCGACAGTAGAGGAGATTTATCTGGGTTGGGAAGAAATCCCCAAAAAGGTGTCGCATTAAGCAGCGTAACACCCCTCACTAATTCAGGGTTGTAAGCTGCAAAGTAAAGCGCGACGAATCCTCCAAGGGAGTTTCCTACGATATATACAGGTTCTCCAATGACCTGGAACCATTCGCAGAGTTAAAACTACAAACAATAGGCAATCCACATTTAAAAAAAAAAACCTGGAGTTGGTGACAAATGTCTCGCTTACAGCGTGAATTGGGTCAAGAGATTTAGTATTAACCTGTTCAATGAAGTTATTCACTTGCTCCTTCCATAAATCAACTGAGTAAACCAGCTCCTCCGCCCATGGCTTGGTTTCATCACCAAAGCCCCATGGACGGTTCTTGCCTTCAGACGGACTCTCTTCCTTGGATGAAAGAGTAGGATCTTCTATCGGAAGTGACATACCCTGCCCAAGAAAATCCAAAGCCCAAACCCGATAATCACATCCCAGATCCTTCAGTTGTTTCTCATAATGAAAGCTGCCAACACCAAAGCCTGGGAGGAAGAGTACTGGTGGCGCTTTAGAGTTTGAGAACCCAGACTTCTCATAGTGAACATACAGCTTAGGCTTCCATTCCCAAAATCGACTACTAATGGGAGCACCGCGTTCACCATTCGATTCATCTGGCAATGGTGGGATAATGATCTTGGACACCGCATCAGCCGTCCTAGATATATCTGTCAAGCCATCTTCCTCGCCAACCACATAACTATCTGTGAAGGCCTTTGGCTGAGCAACACGGAGTCTCCGAGGCCGAAGAGACGTAAGTTCTCTACCATGGCAGTTGCTAGATAGTTTGTAACTTCTATCTGGAATCCTGAGAGATCTGCTGTTTGAAACACGCACCGGTTCAAGTCTTCTAACTATGTGGTGCTTCGAAGAACATGAAGCAGTTCTTTCATTCCCCAGATCTAACTGTAGACAATAAGGTGAATGATGGCACAGAACTTCCATGCCTACGGATTTCTGTTCTGCAGGACCAAAACCAAAGGTTTAGAAGAAACTTGGAAGAGGCAATCATCAAGGAACCGGTGGCTCAGAAGCACATAGATAACATCTATCACAACTCAAACTAAGCACGTTGGGTCATATGTTAGTTCATAATTTACAGGAATCATCTACTATTCGTGCGCTAGGTATGCATTTGCGATATGAATTACAAAGGATCCCATTTGCGAGTCACTCTCAAAAGCACTATTTCTGGTAACATGTGGGGTTAGAATATCCAGTGCCTGCGAGTAAGAACTTGCTTTACCTTTGCACTGCCTATCATCTCACCCCAAATCTCAAGCTATTGAACTCGTGGGCGTTACACTAAAAATGTTTAAGGCAGCAATCAAGTAACAAATGGAGCATAAAAAAGCTTCTAACCACTGAAAATTGGCCTGATCACTCATTCAGCGATCACAACGCTTAAGACCGTCGTCTCGCCCATTCAATTGGACACTTCTAAGTCACTTCTCATTGGATTCTAGCACTAATTTTTCCACCCCATCACTAAAAAAATTATTCTTCCAATCCATTATTACACTTTCATGAACATCTGGACATGACTAATTCTTACACACAGAGGATCCAACTAGCACAAACCCAACTTGATGGATCTCATTCACAAGAACCCACCTCAAGAAATCCCAATAAACTCTTAACCAACAAATCAAATCATCATCATCAACACCACCAAATCCACAAATCATTAACCCTTTTCCCTCTGACCCCAATAAAAAATCAAGCTCAAAACTCAAATCAGAAACAAGCGACTGAAGACAATCAATGGGGAGAGAGGGTTACCTTGAAGCTGAAGAGAGAGATCAAAGAGCAATTGAGAATTGTGTGAGAAAAGAGAGAGAGTTGGAGAGAAAGAGGTGAAGAAGAACGTTGCTTGAACGCATCGTGCTCCTCTTCATGTCCGCACAAAAATATCCAAGTTTTGTTTTTCCTAATGTTTTTATCGTTTTGTTCGTTTGAGAAATTTGGTGAAAATGAGATATGGAAATGGGAGGACCCGTCAACTGCGTTTTGGCCAACTCGAACTGCGTGTTGGACAGCGATGAGTTTGTACTTATGAAGACCAAGGTTCGAACGTAATGTGACCGACTCAATGTCCCTCATCTTAAAAGAGGTGTCATCGGAAATGTGTGAACAACGACGTCAGTCTAGAAGTAATAGATTCGGTACAGACTATGGTCAAGACGGTTCGAGAAGATTAGCCATACGACACCTTATTTAGGTAGGCCAAGACTATGGTCTGAATACAACGCTTTATGCGTTATGCGATGGACGAACTAGATAAGAGGGTTTATTTAGTGTAAGCATTGGGAAACTGCACCTAGTAACAGTAGCAGCGTGCCTGATCGAAGAAGAAGACGATAATGATGTGCTTGAGAGCGCCGATCTCCTCTCAAGCAAGCAGCTATCTGAATTCCACGATGGCAAACTGGAACCTTTCATTGAAAAATAAAAATATTTTACGGAATACATCAATTACAATTGGGAGGTGTCTTAGTGTCCTTGATTCATATGGACAACTTCAAGCTTATATAGTCAACGTGCTTTTGCAAGTATATACAATTATACATGCTTCTTCTTCTCATTGTCGGCACATAAGGATGAGCCACTAATGTTGTGGACTCGAGCAATCATCTGGAGTGTCTGATTTTCAAGAGAAAGGATGCCGAGAAAAGCGCGGGATTTAGCTCTACATGGGCATGCTTCACGCAATGGATGCTTATTTACGAGACAATCCTGCACGAAAAAACAAAATTAGGGATCTCAACTAAAACAGAAACTTAGAAACTATTGTAGACCAACACTCTCAAAAGCACAAGTCCATGAATGAAGAACTCGCTATAAATTTAAGCCTAATCGGTATTGATTCTGATTTATGCTTTATGCTTGCATATCTATAACCAGTAAATTAGAACAGTTTGGTTCGGTTCTTTCGTTTTTTTAAACAAAGAAAAGAAAGTAGATAATAGAAAACTTCGTTTTCAAGCTTCCATTTCTCCAAAATCTCATCATTTCTCCTTTCTCCAATCCAATGCTCAACAGTCAACAAGCGAATTCTGATCAAATAAATTGAAGATTCCATTCCCAACTCTAGACAAGATACAATCTTTATAATGCAAATATACAGTCTTGAACCCTGCTTTCACATGGAGTATATCAAGAACACATATTTTATATAGAAACCACGAAACCACACATCAAGTGCATTTGCATTTCAATAGACATACTGCCAATACTAAACAACGGAAAATAATGTCAATACTATCTTAAGGGGCAAAACTAAACCTATGTGGGGTGAAACACTCACTTACACTCACTTCTAAACAAGCATGTTTTGCAAGGTTCCAAAAAACAATATACGACAGACCAACAAAAAAAAAAAAAACCACTCCTACAAAAGCATAAGATAGCTATGTACCTGTATGACGATGGAGTTGCAGCCTGCTAATATATTGCAAATATACTCATATTCTGAACTGTGATATCCGAGACGCCATAGCAGAAACCTGAGCCTGCATCTGAACAGCCCTAACTTTTCCAGCGGTAGCACGGTGAATGAACTGCTCCCTCGACAACAACCTCACATTCCTCAAATACACATCAAAACTCACAACTCCGTCCTGCACCGCCCTATCCAGCGAATACATGACATCCTCAATCGCCATATCCGTTGCCATACACTCCACCATCTGTCTCGATAACCTGTCATCAAACTCAAACACCTCATCGACATTCACCTTACCCAATCCCCCCATCTTCCCTTCATTCTCCTTCAACCAATCTCCCAACACATCCACATTCCTCAAAACCACCTGCAATTCCTGCTCTAACCGTTCCATCTCGCGTCTCATCTCCCTCAACCCTGTCTCCACCTCATTCTCCCTTTCTGTAATCATCGCTTGCACCCTCAAAAACTCCTTCATCTCGCCCTCCCTCGCCTTCTTCATCCCCACCACATCCCCTTGTACCATCTCAACCAACCTATTCATCAACTTCCTCTTCACAACCTCACCCGAATCATCCATCCTCGCCCTGGGCTCCCAAAATCTCCCTGCACTCACATAAGGGGAAGACTCATAATCCCCATACGGAATCGAAGGGCGAGCACCAAACCCCGAATGCACACTTGAATTTGAAGAAACCATAACTGGGTTCCCACCATAACTATCATCATAAGGGTAAGCTCCATATTCCCTCGAATCCATCCCCGGGTGTGCACCAGACCCCGAATCCACACTCCCCACAATCCCCGAACTTATCGAACTCGAACCAACCACACTATCCCTTTCCTTATCCCTATCCCTCCTCGGCCTCGAATACACTGGCATATCGACCTCAAAAACCCTGATCAAATCCCTCAACAACCCGACTAAATCGGAACCAGGGAACACCCAGTTCTGCAAACACGGTACCCAAACAATCCCGGAGTCATCCACATTAGGATGAGACCCTTTGATCACCATGTCCCTCGTCGGGTTCAGGTAAACCCTAGGCGGGCCCATCGGGTAGGACTCAGTCAAATAGATCAAGACAGGAATATTGTAGGTGACTCCATAATAGGGCACCGGGATTGTCCCGTCGACGACGAGGAGAGAAGAAGATGTAGGGTCGCCGGAATAGGTGGTGGGGGAGGGTTTGGGGGTGAGGGAGGGGAAGAGGGAGGTCAGGGACAGGATGTGGTGGAAGATTATGGGCTTTGAAGAGTCCGGGTAGGGGAAGTGCTGCGAGGAGAGGAGGAGGTGCTGCAGGTATTGCTGGAGTTGCGGGTTTCCGGTCACCGCCGGCGGCGGATGCAGCGGCGTCGGTGGCGGCGGCATGGGAGAGGAGATTGACCGCCCTATAATGTAATAAAAAACCAATAGATAGGTGTATAATTTTTCGCTCGATACTAAAATCTCGAAAGAACAGCATTGATTGGACGAGTGACGAGCTGTGTGGGGCTGATTGTGTAATATAAGGGGCTGAAATGAAAGGGTGTGCTAGTAATATGTTGACGGTCAAGTGGTGCTACCGAAAGTGGGTTTTGTGATGTTGATTTGTTTCTTTGGGTTGACAAACCTTTAAACTCAAGCAAACTCGAGATGCCGAATGATGTTACGGCATGGTGAGAATGCTTCAAAAGCAGTCAATATATTGTTGTAACTGGTGTCGACCGTGTATTGGACTAGTGTTTTTTTTATCAGTGTTTCCAGCATAAGTGAGTAGTTTTATGCTCAAGGGATGAAATTCAGAATTCTATCACTTACGCTTTTAGCACTAGTCCATTATTATATACCAATTGTAGCGATGTATTGACTACGTTTGAAAATTCAATATATTGATGATATTATGCCATAGATAACTAATTATTTTTTTTATCCTATAAAAATTAAAATATTTTTTAATTTAATATTTTTTTTGTCTCATGATAAATTTTCGATGAATGAGGACAGAACCAAGAGGGGAAGCAAAGATGAGCTCTCTTGGAGAAAAACATCCAGAACACAGGTTTGGGTTAATCATTTTCTTAGGCTTCTTTGAACATTAAAAAAATCAGAACATTTTTTAATCCATTTCAACAACCTACCACTTGAAAATAAAGGAATTTCTACAATATCTGGGTTTAATCATAAACAATTTAAAAGATTTCATAGGTTCATTAATTGACTAGGGCTTCGAGGAAGAGCTATACAAATTCTGAAACTGAAAATATCTTTTTTTGAGAAATTGAATTTCAATTATTTAGGAACCTATTATTAGCCCCTTGCCCTTGATCTTTTTCAAAAAAGAAAAAAAAAATCTAGAATCTAGAAGGAACCAGCTATGAATTCTCAAAGTTGAACCTTGGATCGCTGGCAAAGAAAGGAGAACACAAAGGCTGCTAAGCGAGAAATGGAAGAGAAATCAGGGAGGTGAAAGTGAAATGCGTTGAATACAACAAAAGAAAATTAAAATGATAAAAGGAAAATAATAAATGCCAGCTAGAACACCAGTCTCCAGGTTAAAATCAAAAACATCTCAGACCAAAAAAGAAAAGAAGAAAAAAATACAAAAAAAAAAAAAAAAAAAAGAAGAGGAAAGGATAACCCACCCAAAAATTGCATCCGTTACATTATCAAACAAAGATGGAACAGAAACAACTAAAGGATCATGCCTCATGTGACTCAAACACACTTTTGGGACAAGTTATGAGAGTCACCATCAACATAGTTTTTCATACCTATGTTAAATTATATTCGTGCATGCCAAATTCCATAAAAGGGTGACTTACCAGAGTAGATCACTATTGCATTAACTATTCGGTCGAGTCAAAACTGTCATCGTGATGTTAAATTATTTTGTGCATGACAAATTACATAAAAAGGTGACTTATCCATAGTAGATCACTATTGCATTTACTGTTCGATTCAGTGAGGTAACATTAAATAGAATAAAGTTAATAATGGCACAATATAGATTTTATATTCAAAGTGGAGTAACCAAAGCAGAGGCACATCAAGCACTAAAGACAGCTCTAGAGATGCTATGCACAAAGATGCCAATGAACAAAGGTTAAGAGAACGAATTATACGACTTCAAGCAACTCTCTGCTGCTCTAAGACCATCTGAATTTTACTGATTGGCAAGATGGATTCATTGTATCACATAAGTACCATGAAAAAGAAAATAAAGAAAACACAAAAATGTACACTTACCAAGAATTCCCTTCAACGACGAGATAGAGGATACATGTCCCCTAAAAAAAGTCAGAATACACGATCACCTTTTACTAATGTTCTTAATCTACGAGCAAGAAATGCAGTGGCTCCAACAAATATTCACAGATAAAAACCACACCTAAAGCAAACAGAATATGACTCTTACCTCTCGTGGATGGGGAAGCAACGAATTATGTTTATGTTGTATCGCTCTGATGGGGAAGGATTTACTGTTTATAAGACAACAACGGCAATATTCTGTCTCAATTGGCATAATGTAATTTTCATGAGTCATGAGATGTCATTGGCAAGTTACGAATCCAAAATTGTATTACACCGTAAATAAAATCTAGAAGACAAATGAAGGTTTTTATCAAAATTTATTCTTGTGATTCTCTGAATATGATGGTGTTGGGAAAAGTCGGTATGTGGTGCAGCGGAAATTGCCCAGCACTTTTCCCTGTTGCGCTATAAAAATGGGATAA
>JAOVYX010000207.1:0-13867 GCA_035668315.1 Drosera spatulata | reverse complement strand
TCGTTTTCTAAGTTAATTATTTTTTCTAATCTGATTACATACTAAGCACATCATTTCCTAAGTTAATTACTTCCTAAGCACATCGTTTTCTAAGTTAATTATTTTTTCTAATCTGATTACATACTAATCATATCATTTCCTAAGTTAATTACTTCCTAAGCACATCGTTTTCTAAGTTAATTATTTTTTCTAATCTGATTACATACTAATCATGGCATTTCCTAAGTTAATTACTTCCTAAGCACATCGTTTTCTAAGTTAATTATTTTTTCTAATCTGATTACATGCTAATCACAACATTTTCTAAGTTAATTACTTTCTAAGCACATCGTTTTCTAAGTTAATTGTTTTTTCTAATCTTATACATACTAAGCACATCATTTCCAAAGTTAACTACTTCCTAAGCACATCGTTTTCTAAGTTAATTATTTTTTCTAATCTGATTACATACTAATCACGGCATTTCCTAAGTTAATTACTTCCTAAATATAACGTTTTCTAAGTTAATTATTTTTTCTAATCTGATTACAACTAAGCACATCATTTCCAAAATTAACTACTTTCTAAGTACATCGTTTTCTAAGTTAATTATTTTTCTAATCTAATTACATACTAATCACATCATTTCCTAATCTAACAATTTCCTAATCTAACTATTTTGTAATCTAACTACTTTATATATTATTTCCTAATCTAACAAAATTCTATTTTCTAATCTAACTATTTCCTATATTATTTCCTAATCTAACTATTTCCTAATCTAACTAATTCCTACATTAACTAAGCAAATTAAAAGCATAAAATAAATTTTTTTAGGATTATCTTTACTGAAATTAATCCAAAAACCATCGCAGCAACTTCACCGCCGCAGCTTAAAGGCGCCGTGCGCCTTTATTTTACTTAAAGGCGTCGTGCGCCTTTCCTTGATCTAAAGGCGTCCTGCGCCTTTTTTTGAGAATCGCGCAGGACGTCTTCTCTCACTATATTTTGAAAAGTGATCCATTTTGATAATTAAATTGTTTATGAACCTATTTTGATAATTTTATTTATAAACAGATCCATTTTTATAAAACACCCTATAAAACCACATCAGACGAATGTCAAAGCTCATGGGAAACCATGCATAGGAAATTCCCTTTCAACACATGCATACATTAAATCTGATTATTTGTTGTCATGTTTTGTAATTAGGCAAAATATGAAAAAATATCGTTTTGAAGATTCCATTATCCCTTAACATGAATTTATTATATATTTTTTTAAGATACAGTATAAAAAATATTACATACTGTATAAAGAATAGACCAAGAGGGAGAAAAATGAAAAAAAAGAAGAAGAATTTGGGATACTGAAATATAAAATCCCCTTTTATAATTCACATAGTTTAGATGTGAAAGAAAATAATGAATGTATATATAACGGATTACTCACCTTTTTTTAGGTGAAATTATTGTCTAAACAAATACTCCCTTCGTCCCTACATTTTACAACATGTACGTATTTTATATTATTCTATATGCATGAATATAAATCTTATTTTCAAATCAAATTATGTCTGATTGTCTCGCAACATGTATAAGATTGAAATACGTAACTTACGCAACCAATCATTGATATTTCACAATAAATTTACAAAAAACTACATTTGATCGTCGTTGTATGCGTAACGAACTTTGTATCGATACATATGCAAAATCAAAACGATGTAAAATTTATGAGACAGAAAAAATATGTTATTTATATTTTGATACGACCTCAATATAAAAATATTGTCTATTTATACGATGGAGGAAGGATATTTTGATTTTGCAGTGCATTTTAGCACATTAAGTATATTATTTGTTGTTGGTCTTAGTCCAAATTACCCCAACCCAAGCCCAACGTTATTGATCCAGTGGGGTACCTCTGATTGAAGACATTACTATTTCCTTGGGCCTGAAGAACCCCAAATCCAGCCCATGTCGGCATCCTTGGCCTTTTATCATTTCCTTTTTTTTCCCTTTTAAAATAGATTGGGTGGATGATGAGAGGACACGTTTGCGGCTGATTAAAAGGTGTGATCAGACAGACCGTGATCCTCATAAATCAAAGTTCTATCCAATCAAATTCTTTACAATTAATCTAATCTTTTAATAAAGCACTTGGGAGGTGTCAAATGTCACAGCATTTGGGCTCGTGATTAAACATTAAACTAATTAATCACCCCCCGATTTTCTTGGCTTTTTGGGACGCATGTGATTTCTGATTGATTTGGTGCATCGGTGTTGTGTTTTGATTAGCTTAAATATCATACCCTTTTAATCGGAACTTATGATTATGCAGTTAACTTTTTGTAACCGAGTATTGTTGTTATATCAAGTCGGTGCAAACCCTTTTGAGTGTAGGTACGAAACTTAGATTTCATTTGTGTTACGTAACGAGGACGATGATCATAACTTAGTTATTTTTGTCAATGTAAATGGACTGAGATCGAAATATACGTGATCTGTTTAATATTACTCATTTCGTTTTCAATTAAATTATAATTAATTTTTTTAATTAAAATATTAAATCATCAATATTATTTATTTTATATCATATTAATTAAAATTTTTTTTTTCATTTCTGTCCATCAATTACAATACGATAATCCTATGTGGACGAATTTTCCAATTGTGCCGTATTTCGTGGAGCAACATCCCCTTCCATAGTACGTCTGATTTTCGATGTGTGGTTGAAATAGTCACTAGCATTAACAACAGTTGGATCCTCGTCAATGATATGTTCTGTGTGTGCTTTGGCCAGTGGACAAAGAATACTCAAAATTGAAAATCAAAACCAGAACTCCTCTCTAGTATTTCCTCGATCGCTTTCCACAAACACACATTTGTTAACTAGACGAGACCATCGGTGTTCCAAATATTAAACCGGTGAATTCGATTCAAAATCAATTCACAATGAATTAATTTATTTTGAGATTCTAAACGTTACAGTGAGCAAAATATTCTTAACTGCTTCCCCGCTTAAAATGTGGATATATAGTTTGTATGATACGAAGTACTCCCTCCGTCCTAATCATTTTGCATCATTTTGATCGGACATGCATATCGATATATATCGGACATGTATGGAACGACGATCAAACATATTTTTTTACAAATTTATCATAAAACATCAATAGTTGTGTAAGTCACGTACTTCAACCTAATATATGTTACGGGACGATCAGACATGATTTGATATAAAAATAAGACATATATTTATGTGTATATAATAATACAATATATATATATATATATATTGTAAAATATGTGGCACGGAGAAAATATTGAGTTATTGGGATCTATCATATTTTGATGTCACATGAAGCTTTTCCTATGGATAATTCTAAATCAATTGACGATAAGTGTTTTTTAAATATTGTTTTTCAAAAAAAACTTCTAACTTGTCTTGATAAAGCAATGATCACAACTAAATTGAGACGGGAAAAAAATACTATCACCACAAGCTTGTCACACAGTCACGGTTCTTAGAGCATCCATATTGGTATTGTTTTTTTTTTTTTGTTTTTTTGAATTTTGAAGTCTGCAAATCAAGTTTGGTGCAAGCAAAAAATTCACAACGGTGAATTTTTTTTTCCATTTTATTTGGAGACTTTTTGTTTAAAATTGATTTGTCTGTGTTTGATATGAAAACCCTAAAAAAAGGAAAATGATAATATCAAGATAGAAAATGATCCATCCAAGACATTATACTCATAACATTTTTTGGACAAAAAATATCACCCATGAGATACTTGGATGCATCAATTCTTGTCTTGCCTTTATCAATTTTCTAAAAAAATTATAAAATCATTTTTTTTCTTTCACTGCACATTAATTTCTTTTATCTTTCCCAATCATTTCTCTCCTCTTCATCATCTATTTTGGGAGTGTTTATTTTCCTTTTTTTTTATATTTGAAAATTTTGAAAAAAAATTTAAAATCCTATTAAAAAAAATCAATCCTAAAAAAATAAAATTTAATAAAAATAAAATCATAAAAAATTATATCAGTAAAAACTCAATCAAAAAATAAAATAATTCTTAACCCATTAAACAAACATGAACTATTGAATCGAAGATCTAACGGTCCAAATACTTCACAGCACACCAACAACACCTTACCAACAACAGCTGATCCTCTGCATTTGTGAGTGCAACCGCAGTTGTGCTGTTTAGGATTGTTTTTTTTTTTTGCTCCTAAAAAAATCTGAAAAA
The DNA here is from genome assembly GCA_035668315.1 of Drosera spatulata. Classification (NCBI taxonomy): domain Eukaryota; kingdom Viridiplantae; phylum Streptophyta; class Magnoliopsida; order Caryophyllales; family Droseraceae; genus Drosera; species Drosera spatulata. Next base: position 9,630 of record JAOVYX010000207.1, on the reverse strand, counting down.
ATAATTTAAAATATATTAAGAAAATATCAATTCTAAAAAAATGAAATCTTAAAAATTTAATAAAATACTCTCATAAAAAATTATATTTTCAAAAACCAATAAAAAACCTTAAACGACTAAACATATTTGAACCGTTGGATTGAAAATCCAATACTCCGAAACACACAACTGCACAGCAGCACCATCCTCCAACTCAGACGATCTGATTCCATCTATTTCTGATGTTTTTGGAGAGATTAATTTTGGAGGGGATCAATAATCAGATTCCTATTATGAACACAAAAACATTTTAACCTAAAAAATTTTCAAACCTATCAAAACTTATTTTGTAATTGAGTTCTTTTAGATTTTGGACAAAAATCAACGTGGATGCTCTTCCATTTTTCTCTAAAGAGAAGTTGTACCATTACCCAAGTAGTATAAAGCAATCTTGTTCAAGTACAACGAAGCAAACGACATTCTTTAGGGAAACAAAATTCAACCAAAAAGTGGCCCGTTTGAAGAATGGACTTTCCAGCAATTGGAATTCTCGGTCCAAAAATGTGTCTCTGCCTCTGCTCTTCTCATCTTCCTCCGTTTTTTTCCTCATCATCATCTTCCTCATATAATATCATAACCCAAAAAAAACGAAAAAAAAAACCACATTTTTCCTATTAAAATATTAGGAAACAAACAGAATCAATTTCATCTACCTTCAAAGTTTCCTTTTCGATTTCATACAGATGGACTTAGATGTGATGCATTTTGGCACCAAAAAATTTAATCCACTTGTTTCATTTTGGTTTGTGTAAGCATAAATTAATGGGGAATATTATACCCTTTTCTCTCTCTTAATTGAACTTTTCTTTAAATAATCTTGGTTTTTTTATTGCCAAAAATCCCACTATCAAAATGGGGTTTCTTCTTCACACTCTTCACAGACCATTTCATCTTCTTGTTCTTGCTCTTGTTCTTGCTCTTGTTCTTGTTCTTGTTCTTTGCTCTCTTTGCTTTTCTTTGGTGTTCAATGGGTTCAGAGATTTTTGCCTTCTTGGGTGTGAAATTGATCTAGGGTTCTTGTTTGGTGGGGAATATTTTGGTGGGTTGATCAATTTGGTTGTGGGTTTTCCACCTTGATGTGATTCTTGCAATTGGGAGTTCCACTTTTCTGGGTATGCTGCCTCTTCTGCTTTAATTTTTTCTGTCTGAGGTTTTGTTTGTGACGTAATGACAACCCAGTATGCCTGGCCTAGCCTGAGGATTGCCAGATGTACGTAGTATTATCCTTGTTGCCTGTCGCCCCAGAGGCATTTAGATGGTTTAGAGTTAGTTTGGCAATGAAAAATCATATATATGATGAAGAAAATCAACGGTCCAGATTTATTGATGAAATATTGCTTTATTTTTATAACGCAAGGGTAGTATTATGTCTTTATATGTATCAAATTAATTTGTTCTTGAAATGTTTTGATAGCACTAGATGACCCTTTTCATGGATTTCTTTTTGCTTGATTTTTGGTTTGTTGCTATGATGAACTGGTTACGATAATGGGCGATCAAGTTCTTGCATGTCGGATTATCATGTCTTGGAGTGGATTGTAGTGTTCCAGTTGGTATGAATTTGAGACTGTTGGTTGGAAAGTGATGATTATCAAGTTCATGTTGAATCGGGTATGAATTGATGCTCGAATGAATGATCATTATGAAGTTTTGATGTTAGGCTGATTGTTGTTTTCTTCTGTGATTAGTTGGGTCTCATCAGTGTACATCTCCTGGTGTACATCTCATATGCTCAAGTATGAGATTGACGGAAGTTGGCATTTGATATGCATATATGCCTAGAAAGTACGCGATTTTACAGACCATTATCTTGGTTCGGATAATCTCACTAACACTAGCCGTATGAGCTCTAGCTGGCCTCTTAGCTTGAACTCTGTTTAATGTTTGCTCATTCCAGTCTATCATCGTAGCTAGTATTTTGTGTCGATCCTTTATGGCCAGAATGTTGCCTGCTCGCCGCCATTATCGTTTGATGTCAATGCTATGGATTTCATTCTCACGAAATATTTTTATCGTCCTCCTTTGTGGCTTATTTGTTTATTATCTTCACTTTTATTCGAGTTTCTGATCCCGTTGAACTCATGTTTATTGATATGAAGATCATGCAGGTCTGAAGTGGCTTTAAAATAACTGCCCTCGTACCCAAGGGGTGATATAGTACAGCAAATGAAGCTGAGAGACGTTACTGAAGGAGGGATTGAAGATCAAATAAGAGAAGGCGATCGGGGTGAAAGTGATGCTGAAAAGCTACATCCAGAAAGTTTTGTTACTTTGGTTCATAGCACAGGTTCTTGGATCAACTCTAATGGGTCACATCAAGAGAAGATAATAAAAGCAAATAAAAGATCAGGCCAAGATTGGGCGATATCTTCAAAGGGTCGCACTTGCATTCCCTTGCTTAGCGATGAGCTGGAGCTCATAATTCTTGCAAGATTTCCCATATCTGAATACTGGAAAGTATGTGTACTGAGCAAGGAGATCCTAGCGCTTTTTAGGATGGGTGAATTGTTCAGAATAAGGAGAGAGTTGAAAATTACAGAATTATCGGTCTTCATGTTGGCGAGTGGGGAGACAAACTGGAGGGTGTTCGATCGGAACTTCACCTCTTGCAGGAAACTGCCATTGTTGCCCGGAGATTCTTGTTTCATATCAGGTGATAAAGAGTCACTTTGTGCTGGGACTCATCTTCTTGTTTCAGGTAGGGAAATTGAAGGTCCAGCGATATGGAGATATGAATTGGCCATGAACAGGTGGTACCATGGGCCTTCTATGATCGAGCCTAGGTGCTTGTTTGCCTCCGCATCTTGCGGAGACTTTGCTTTTGTTGCAGGAGGCATCAGTATGATGGGGACCCGTGCCGGAGGAATCCTGAATACAGCTGAGAAATACAATCCTGAGAGCCGGTCATGGGTTCCTTTACCACGGATGAGCGAGAAAAGGAAACTATGCTCGGGGATCTACATGGACAACAAGTTTTATGTTATCGGAGGCCAAAATGAAAAAGGCGAAGCCCTCACATGCGGAGAAGTGTTTCTAGAGGAAGCCAACACTTGGTTGAAGATCCCAGATATAATAAGGGACTCTCCAGTGGCTACTTCTGAATCTCCACCTCTTGTTGCCGTGGTTGACAACGAGCTCTATTCCATAGAGACCTCATCTAATCAGTTAAAGGTGTACTTGAAGGCGAGCAACTTGTGGAAGAAGCTGGGACCGGTACCTGTTAGAACAGATTTCAACAGAGGTTGGGGCGTGGCGTTTAAGTCCTTAGGAAACGAACTGCTTGTGATAGGCGGGTCGACAGTTCCTCGTGCAGGTCATGGGATGACGATATACACATGTAAACCGAATCCTGGTAATGAGGAGTTGCAGTGGAAACTTCTCGAGAGTGTTAAGAGCCGTTCGAGTGATTTCATTTATAATTGTTCCGTCATGGTGGCCTGAGATATTGGAAATAATCTCTGGCACGACGGGAGCTGAAGCATGCTCACATTCAAACAAAGCTGTATTCATACATTAGAGGGCTATTATGTGGTTTGGGGATTGTATCTTGTCACTAATAATGATTTTTCATTGACTGATCTAGTCTAATCTCTCCTTCTGCTGTTTGATTCCAGCTCCGGTGTAGATTATAGTTCTGTGTGAAAGTAATTTTTACGGCGAGAATTATAATGCAGTGGCCCTTGTCTATAGCTTATAATGCTGATGAGGATGCGATTGGTATTTGTTACTATCTTGTTCTGCCTTGGAGTAGAGTCCAGCAAGGGCAATATGAAGGAACATAGGCGATCACAATGGATGATATGAAGGAGCATAGGCGATCATGATGGATTTATCACTTGCTTCCGGGCACTGATCAGACAGGAGACAAAGAAGACTGAGAATTCCTCCTTCAGAGCACATATTCAGTATAATACAGGTTGACAAAAGATTAGTCGTGATCTCGTACATGGCAATACGGAAGTAAGATGTTAGAACTCGATGACCTTGAAGGCTCTACCATGGACAATGATACCAAGCACGGCATGTTGAGATGATCAATACTTTCAAGGAAAAACAGTCATCTATGTTGGCATGTTGCTAATGCTTTGATGAGTCTCATCTTGATCGTCTTTTATATGTCACTATATTTTATACATTCTTTTTAAAAAAATATAATTATTCGAATTAAAACATAAAAATAAATAATTGAGATTATTATTCAAAATAATTTAATCCTAAAAGGTTTGTTCATTTCGAGATACGTGGTAGACTTTGTCTCCAAAGTAAAACTGTGGCTATGTGTGACGGAAGGAATGTACTCTCATATCAATAGAGGTCACTCAGGCAAACACATTTCATAAAAGCCTTCGTATCATCAGCACAGCACAGACCAAACACACTACACAGCGCCTCAAAAAATGGCGGGAAAAACCGCCGCTGCATCCACCACAGCGCCGCCGCCGCTGGTGAAATCATCTCCGGCAACGCCTCAACTCGCCCCCACGAACTGGAGGCTCGAAATCGACCGCAACACGAAGCGCCTCCAATCGCTCCTCTTCGGCGCCGACGCGGCCCTCGGGAACCGCGACTTCGCCGCCTTGGAGATCCTCAGCCTCCTCCTCATTGGATTCCTCAAATCTCGGTGCCGGAATGAGGTCGATGAGGTATTTACAAGGAAGATTGAGAAGGAAGCGGTGTCGAAGCTCGAGACGGCGAGGCGTGCGCTGATGGAGGGATTGGATCGGTGATTTCTGCTAGCACTGAGTGGAATTCGATGCGATTATGTTGTGCTGTGTTGAATTTTTGGTCTCGTGATGTGAAATTGTTGCGATGTTTTGTTGAAGCTTGTTTTGTGTGTATGATAGTTGATGCAGTTTGTGCCCATTGGTGGTGTAGGTGACAAGGTAGTTGTGATTCGAGATTGAATAGAGCTTTTTGTAGATTGTGAAATGTAGGATCGAATTGACATTTGTGGAACCGAGTCATAGAATTGGATCAAATCAGGTTATTGAATCGTGCTATGTTATTGGAATTCTGAAGGCATTGGTAGTTGCTGAGGTTCTTCAATGGAAATGGTTGAAGAGATGATGACAAAGGATTGAGTGCCTTTCGGATGCAATATTGTGGGATTTTAGTGGAATGTAGTATGTTTTAAGCGCCGATTTGTTAGGTTAAGGGTTTCATAGTTATTTCTCAGTTCTAGAGGCTTCTCATGGACTTATGGTTGTCTGTGCATATGTAGTATCGGTGAAAAGAAAGATGATGCTAATGTTTTGAAAAAGCGGAATCCTTGAAACGGACTGATCCTACTTGATAGTGTGTTCATTGACAAAGCATAGAGGATTGTGATAATGTTGATTTGCTTCTCGTACGCGATGAATTTTGAGGTGTTGTTTGAGATTTTTACTAGGTTGATAAAATTTAGCTACATGATTTCATAAGCTATGTATGTAGTAATAAATGCAAGACAAACACAAAGCAACAAGCCAAGAGAGAAAGAAAACCTAATTTCACCTGATATGCTGCAATGGAATAGAAGAATCTTAGTATTAACTAATGCTTATGTGCATGTCATACAAAACAGTAATAGCAAATGGCAAATGCAATGTGTGACATTGTTTTTGTTGGTTCTTTCTCATCAAGGACAATTGTTCTTAATTTACCTTCCAGTCTGAGGAGCGTCGTTTCAGGTTTGGTCTTTTGATCAAGTTCATACGATCTCATCTTTTATGTATACTTTGAATTTACTAAGCCTTTTGTGCTTTATGTACGACTCCAGGCAAGCGTTTGACGGAGCAGGAAGAGCTCCAGAGAATTGTTTAAGCAGGATCAGTGACATCGATGTTGATAAAATCAAGCAGTCAAAGCATTTTCGAGCTCTGCTCCAGCAATCAAGCAGAAGAGAGGTAAATCATTTTGATGGATCTTTTTTATACATCAGGCATTTATTTCTCCAATTGCCCGTGGTGTTGTTTACGATACTGCAGGCTAGCAGCTCAATAGATGTTTCAACTATAGCCATGACCAGACGTCTAGATGAATGAATTGTTTGCGTTAGATATGCAAACTGCCACGTACTTAGCATATTGCTTCAATTAATTATAAGTCATGCCTATCATTGTTCAGTTAAGATTGCACCTTGTGTCTGCTCATTTATCATCCTACTTAGCAACTACTGTGTCTAAATAGGTTTAGAGTAACAAAGACTAATCAAGCTTTTTTAAAGTCCCAGAAATAACCGGGAGGGGGAATAGATTATCTTAAAAAAATTTCAGACAGTGCAGTAAAGCTATGGGTTAATCTACACTGCCTGAGTCTACTGTAGTATTGCGTAAGTTCTGCAGTTGAGACTTTACCTTTGTAAAACTTGTCTCTTTGAGCTTAAAATTCTTTACTAACAGTTCTAGAAATGATAACCAGTGCGGAAAAGTAAGTGACATATGATTTTTATACTGGTTCAGACATCTGCTACCAACAAGTAACAAAAGTTTAGTCCAGTCTTTCCTTGATCATAAACAGTGTAGTCAAGCCAAGAGGAGGTTCACTAGTTCTTGTTTCTGATTTACAAGATTACTCCTTTACAACAAGATCTTACCTGCTAAAGGATAAAGGACCTAGATCTTGCAGTGCTCTGTTGCAGTTGTTGTTTCTCGCTTGCAGGCTAGTGAATCTTCTTCACAAATCCTGAAACTTCGTTTCAGCTCATGCACAACGAGTTTCAAGGGCTTTTCTTCTTTTGAAAGCTCTCAAATGATATTCAAGAATTCTCAGACTCGTTAACCCTGTTCTCTGCGCTGTGAGTTCTTTTTTATATGCTCAGGAAATTAGAACCTGTGACTGTACTATCTAATGGTGACAGCTCTGTCCTCTACTGCAGTAGACTGACTTGGCTTCACCTGTTCTGATCCATCACCTTTGTCTCACCTTTTCGTTTTTTACTCTTCCTTGTCTCTTTCCATTCTAGCACAACTCATACTGCATCCAGCCTCATGCACCAGGTCTACTGTACGTTTCTGCTGTACAACCTCTATTGCAGTCCTCTGTTGGCAGCCTTCTGCTGCAGCCTCTGTTGGCAGCCTCTACTGCACCCTCGGCTGCATGAGCTCTGCTGCACAGTCTTCATATCCAGCCTTTCTGTAACTTGACTTGCACCAAGTACTATAACCAGTCTGCTGCAACTTAATTCCCACTCAATAGCTTCTAGACCTCATTTACTCAGCCTGCTAGTGTAGCCTCGTCTGCACCCAGCACTGTATTCAGTCTTCTGCAATTCAGCTTGCATACTTGCACTGTAATATGGTTCACCTCACTTTGCTGCTGGAACTGGTCTTGAATAAAGGAAGAGTCCTAAATCATGAGAACTCTGAAACCTTTTGCTGTTGTATGTAATTGATCTTTGGCCTGTAAATTTTTTGTCCCTGATAGTCTGCATTTCCTCAGCCTGGTCTGCTGCACTCTTTCTCACCAGCGGTCTGCTGCACTCTCCTGTATCTCCTGCGGTCCTGGTCTGCAACTGCCTAACTAAATGTTACAGCCTAAACATCTATTACGTACATAATTTCTTCTTAAGTTTTGTTCATCAATTTTCATACAATGGAGGGATTGTACATTCCTATCACCTTTATTAGATACAGTGAAAAAGAAGGCCATACTGAGACGATGATGTCAAATCTTCTCTATCCTATATAGTGTCCTTGGTTGGTCATGACAATTGACATACTACAATTAAAGTTTGCTTCAAGCTCTTGTTTGGTCTTCATCTCGCCCTCTTGAGTTGTGCCTCTTCCATTACTGTACTTTTTTTCCACAGTTGCATGAAGATCTCTGTTTCACAAGTTAGCACCACTTTTACTATGACTAAGTGAATTCTCAAGGAAACGGTTTATCTAATTTTATAACCTTGCATATTGTCTCTCAGGGAGCAGAATCTGTTGTTAGATAATCCCATCTAACCTTCTTTTTTCAGGATCAGCATTGCCAAGAAGATAGTAAAAGAGAAAAGAAACATATAGCATCAAAGCCAACATATAGTGCTAAAGCATCAGCTTTATTTGGTAAGAATATCTCGGGTGTTGCTAATATCATAGAGAAGAGAGCTCTAAAATATCGCAGCGAGAACTCCGATGATTGTATGATTCTAGAGAAACAGCACTCTGGATATGTTCATCCTAAAGGTTTCACAACCAACATCAGCTCAGAAGACAAAGGGAGAATGCCGCAGAACAACGTGGTAAAGCGACACCATAAAGAAGCAAGGAGTCCCAGAAATGAGAGGTCCAAATCACTCTATAAGTAGTGAAGAAGCAGAATGTGAAACTTCTGGGAATGGATTTGTGACTGCTAGAACAAACTTGGTATCGCTCCATGTTCATTATCGCTTTTATGAATTGTTTGGTTATTTATTAGGGTATTCAGATCCTGACAATTTTCCCCGATTATGCAGATCCTATTACATTGTTTATCGAATATGATTCAAGTGGCAAACTAGGTTCCATTTGAAAAATTTAAGCTAATCTGAAGTTGTTTAACCCCAATTTCTTGTTATATTTAACTCATGATGAAATAATGAAGTTCTCATTTGGTAATGACATGTTAAATAACGTGTCTCTTTCGTCTGCTAAGCTTAAGCTAACTAACAGCTGCCTAAGACTCAACTTTGTTATACTAGTTGTTGTATACTATTCCTTCAAGCATTAGATATGCAGTGATGTCTTGAGTTTTCTACTTCTTTCATTTTTCAGCTTATTGTTATATGGTAGGAAATGGATGTGAAGAAAAGACACGGAGGTTTGGTGGGGTCTCCTAATGCTTCTATTTCCCCGCAATGTGACAACAATTCTACTGGCAGGGCTTCCGGTCTGAGATCTTATGGTGTATCACGCCGTGGGATCCGTGGAAATTTTGTCCCTCCAATTAGATCCAATGGGAGCAATAACGGAAATTTAACAGCACGAGTTGGTGGCAGTGGCAAGGTTGATGACTCTTTGGATGACTCCACAAAGAGATGGTGGGTTTGACATGTTTGCCTATTCCAAATATTTGGTGGCACAACAATTTATGTTTTCTTAAACCATGTTTTCTGTTTGATAACCACAGTTATCTTGCTTGCTTTCTTTTACCATTTCTCATTTCAGACTTGCGAACAAAGAAGAAGAAGGAAAAAAATCACTGTAATAATGAGCCATAGAAAACCTACTCATTTGTTTTGGCCTTCTTTTTGGTCATACCATCCGTTGGACATCTTGGGCATTTCTGGGCCTAGCTTCTAGTATATTCTGCTTAAAGTTAATCTATGTTCTTTATTCTACTTAACCGAAGAGTAAATTTAGTCAAAGGATTATGCTTGTCTAGTATTTGCATATAGGCTCTAATTCCTGATATCCTGCACTCATCTTGTTCTCTTCCATTTTAGCTAGAGTCGTCGGTCATAATTGCACGAGGACATATTGGCATTATGTAACTTGTTACCACATTTTACTCATGCTGGTGTTTTGATGTTTGAATCAGCCTGGATATGCTATGTGGCCCTGATGGCGAGTTGCCCGATAAACTAAGGAACTTGGAGCCTCGTCTTATCGAGCATGTCAGCAATGAGATTATGGATAAAGATCC
>JAOVYX010000206.1:0-13867 GCA_035668315.1 Drosera spatulata | reverse complement strand
CATACTCTTCAGTGGAGTATTGGAGTGGAAGGACTCCACACTGAAGACGGGCAGACACAGACAAGCTCAACTACACCTGGTTGAGTTTGTTCACTCACAAGAAGTACGACTGGAGTTGAAAAGGATTACTGACAAGCATGTTCGAGTAGCAACACTGGAAATCCAGGAGTACTTGTCCAAACAACAGGTTGGCAGACCACCATATGCTGAAGGTGAGGATGATGATGGTAATGAAGATCAAGGCGAGGATAGCCATCTTGATAAGCTCATTGATGAAGTAGCTAGGGAAGGAGCCTCTTAGTCAACACAAGAAACTACTGAAGTGCAGAACAGTTCAACAGAGCCAACAATGGAAGAAGCTACAGCAAAGGAGACAGAAGCTGCGGTAGAGTAGACCACTGAGGTACAGGAGCAGACGAGTACAACAAAGCAGACGAGCACTGTATCTATAGACGAGCAAGTCATTCAATCTTCACTCACACAATTAATGCAAGACATGAAGGAACTACAAGTCCAGATACCTAATGAGACACCAGAAGTCTTTACAGAAGAGCCAAAGATGCAAGAGGTTGAAGAGAAGACTCCAGAAGAGAGCTCATCGAAGGGAGTGACCCTTTCAACACTCGGAAGGCATTTTCTAGAGGACACTCCCTTTGTTTACGAAGCAATAAATCAGGAAAGGGAAGTCTCGTCAATCCATATTCAATTCACTCCACAGTCATCATTTGCATTGCAGCAGACAACTGAAGATCCCCCTTCAGTTGAATTCCCCCAAGGCCTACAGTATGGAGCAACCTCCAACGTCCCCATGACTCCTCAAATAGCCATTAAGAGTCTTAGATTGGGAATGGAAGAAGCCAAGCTGCCGCAGCACATGGAGACTTCGACGTCAACAAGAACCAGGTTTGTATCCTGGAGGATGCAGACTGGAAGAACACCAGAAGCCTCCTCATCTAGCATTGATGAGAGGCTGTATCAACTGGATCAGAATCTCTACGAAGTCAAAGAATGGACCAAGGACGCTCTACATGACTTCGCCGAAGTACTCCATTCTCTTGCAGACGAACTTGCAGCGAAGAGGAGTAGGATGGAGGAAAACTTCGATGCTTTTTACGAATTGCTGCAAGGTCTCTCAAAGTCATTGACCACACATGCTGAAAAGGCCACCGACATCAGTCTGCAACATTACATCAAGACAACCTCAAACTACTACCGATTGCACAACACACAGGCTATCAGATTCAGAAAGCTGCAGACAACCATTCAGGAGACGCAGAGTCAACTGTAGACACATCCTCAACAACGACAAGCGACTCAGTATCCTAGAGTCTAAAGTGGATGCAACCATCAAAAGATCCACAACTCCACAGAACAACATGGCAGCTGAGCTCTTGGCACTAAAGAAAGCTGTTAAAGATCTCGCCCAGAGCATTAATGCAAACAAAAAGGGGGAGAAGACTGCAGCAAAGAGTGCAACAGAGGAGACTGCAGAAAGGAGGGGTGGATCAAGGTCTCAGTGGGCGATACAACCACCAAGGCATGCAGTAGAAGGAGAATCTGCAGCAGAGCAATCCATAGCATACCAAAGTAACAGAAGTGCAGCAGAGCGATCAGCAGCAGAGCAATATAGAAGATCCTCAAAGTACCAGCAGGTGAGGAAGCCGAAGCACAAACGACCAAAGTGTCTACAGCAGGATTATCCTTCAAAAAGAGGACGGAGGGATTAATCCTTAGGAAAATGTAAGTCCTCTTATGTTTGTACCAATTTTTTTCTTAAAAAGAATTGTTGAAAAGTGATCTTGCTTTTAGAATTTCTTAGGAGTTTTATTTGCATCAATTTAGGGGGGGGGGGGGGATTGATAGGAATGTGCAATCCCTCCTTTTGTATAGAAATTGATGAACAAAACTTAAAGAAAAATTATGTATGTAATAGATGCTTAGGTTGTAATATTTAGTTAGGTAGTTGCAGACTAGGGCCAGGGGTCATACAGTAGAGGCATGCAGACGAGGGCTATGCACACTACAAGGGGCTACAAAATTACATACCAAAGATCAGATGCATATGGCAGCAAAAGTGTCTCAGAGTTCTCATGATCTGGGACCCTTTCGATGTTCAAGGCGAGTTCCAGCAGCAAAGTGAAGTGAGTCATATCGCAGTGCAAGTATGCAAGCTGAATTGCAGAAGACTGAGTGCAGTACTGGGTGGAGACGAGGCTACACTAACAGGCTGAGCAAATGAGGTCTGGAAGCTGTTGACTGGGAGCTAAGTTACAGCAGACTGGCTGCAAAACTTAGGTACAAGTGAAGTTGTAAGAAGGCTGGACATGAAGACTGTGCAGCAAAGCTCATGCAGCCGAGGGTACAACACAGGCTGGTGGCAGAGGCTACGACAGAGATTGCAGTAGGCCTGCAGTAGACCTGGTGCATAAGTCTGGGTGTAGTATAAGTCATGCTGGAATGGAAAGAAAGAAGAAATGGGTAAAAAAACGAGAAGCTGAGGCAATGGTGATGTGTACAAGATCAGAAAAGGTGAAGGCAGATCAGTCTACTACAATAGAGGACAAAGCTGTCACTATCAGATCGTACTTCTGGTTTCCCGAGCCTATAAAAGGGAAGACACAGTGCACAGGAGTAAAAAAGAGAGACGAGTCTGAGAAAATTTGAAAATTATTTGAGAGCTTTCAAAGAAAGAAAAGCCTTGGAGACTCGCTGTGAACGATCTGAATTGAAGATGCATGATCTCTGAAGAAGGTTCACTAGTCTGCAATGAAGAACAGCAAGTGCAGCAGAGCACTGCAAGATCTAGGTTTTTCATCCTTTAGCAAGAACAATCTTGTTGTAAAGGGTCTTGTAAGCCACAAACAAGAAGATAGTGAACCTCCTCTTGGTTTGGCTACACTGGTCACCAAGGAAAGACTGGACTAAGCTCCTGTTACCTGTTGTTAACAGGTGTCTAAACCAATATAAATCCTGTGTCATTTATATTTTTTGTATTGTTCTTCATTTCTATATTGTTAGCTAGATTCAAAAGGTCCAAAGAGATAAGCTTTTCAAAGCTAAAGTCTCAACTGCAGAACTTTCGCTAACTGCAGTAGACTGAAGTAGTACAGTCTAGCCAATAGCTTTGTTGTGCTGCCTGGTAAAATTTTTGAGATAACCAATTCACCCCCCTCTAGGTTATTTCTGGGACTTTCAATGGTCTCTCCCTCAGATAATGCATTGGGGCTTTCTAGGAATACTAAACAGATATCCCCCACAGATGATGATGGTATGATATAGGAGAGTCTCTATCAGAAGTCCTCTTGGGTTTTGGCTGATTAGGCATAGATGGTTTCGTTCAGTTTGTCTGCTGATGAGAGGGCATACTAGCACATGTCATAGCAGTCGTCTGATTAAAAGACTTTTTCTTAGGGACCAAGGACGGTCTAGTGGTTGCCTTAATAACACTACGGGTGCGGCTTTCTTAAGTTTAACCTTCTCTAGGGGGTCTATATCACCACAACCAATTCCTTTTTTTTGAGGAACCACTGAAAGTAATCTGGTCAAAACATTTAGATGAGTTCCACTTTTTAATAGTGGCAGACCAGGTGTCTCGCTCTTTGGTCAGACTACTAATCTAGTCTTTTTGGATCTCTACAACACCTTTCAAGGTGTCTACCTCTGCCTTTAGTAGAGCTAGGACACTATCATTATCATCACCAGACTCCCTAGACTCGTCTCTCTCTGTGAGTAGGGTCTTATGATCCCTAGATAGTCTATTGTACATCTTAGAACAGTTAAGGAGGCCTTGGAGACAAGTCTTGGACTAACTCACTCAAATCAAACACAGTGACAGAAGGATCTGAGAAGCTATATACCTCACTTACATTGAATTCCTTTTCAGCCATTAGATAGACTTGATCATCATCAGATTTCGAGTACAAAGATTTAGTGTCATTCCAAGTCGAGTCTACTATCATTGCTTTTGATTTCTTCTTTGTGTTGACCTTCCCAACCTTGATTGTCTGCAGGATACTTCTTAGGTCTTTGTGTAGAGGCCTTTTTGTTGTCCTTAGATCATGGACAATCTGCCATGAGGTGGCCACTCTTGCCACATTTGAAACAAGTACCCTTGGAATCTCTCTTCCTGGTAGCCTGATTCTTTTATGTACGAATTCCTTTTTTGACGAACTTTCCAAGGCACTTTGTAATAAAGGAGACTATCTCATCTTCTTCGTTTGACTCATCAAACTCTTCATTATCCCTGGTCACAGCTTGGCTTTGAGAAGCCTTCAGCGCTACTATGTACTTGTCAATTTGTTGGACATAGTCTGGTGTCTTGGTCAAGCAAAAGGCAAAACTCTGTTGCCACTTCAACAGCTGAGGCTGAATATGTTGCTGCTAAAAGTTGTGCTCTTCAGATCCTATGGATGAAGTCACAACTATCTGACTATGGCTTTGATTTCAAATCTTGTCCCATCTATTGTAACAACACTTCCGCTATTGCTATCTCTGAAAACCCTGTCTTTCATTCTCGTACTACCCATATAGATAGTCGTCATCATTTTATTAGAGATCATGTTCAAAAAGGAAATATATCTCTATATTTTGTCCTAACTGATGAACAATTAGTTGATATATCCACCAAACCTTTAGATGAGAAAAGATTTTGCTTCATTTGTGAAAAACTAGGAAACTACTCTCAATGACTAATCCTTTTCTTTTAAAGTATGTGCAGTTCAGACATCTTATCAAGTTTGATGGAAGCTCATCTGTTGGTCAAGCATTTATGAAGACTGCTTTTGTCAAGTCTGATAGGAACTCATCTGAGGATTGAGAATTTATTGAAAGTAGTCTGTTTGGCAATCATGACTGGATATGGGTTTATTACATATCTGACTTCTGATTGCCTTGATTGAAAATAGTTAAATCAATTTGAATTAATTGAGTGCATTGATTTAGGGAATGTAATTTGAATCTAAATCATTTGTTTGATTGTGTTTTGGGGTGAAGCAGGATTGAATTGATTGACATTTATGGTGCATAGTGTGAGAGGTGGTATGGAAAGCTTTATTCCTTTTGCATTGATTGAAATGACTGTCACCATTATGACTAAAGTGCAGCAGGCACACTACCCTGACATGGTGACAGTCTTTAAGATATCATTTTATGAGAACGAGGCAACACTTCATGTCATATCTGTCAGATTTTGAACTCTAGAAATTTCATATGTATGCGTATCTATGACCTAATTAATGTATTGGGATTTTTTATATAAGGAGATTTGGGAAATTAGTTAAGATTCTTACGCTCTCAACACTTTCGCCTTAGAATTTCAAAAATCTCTTAGCAAACCCTAGATTTCCTCTCCCAGAACCACTAAACCTCCAACAATGGCACCAAAGAAACCTTCTACTCAGAGCACCATTGGGTTTGACGTGGGACTGGCCGTGAATTTCATAGCCCTGAGAACTACATATCCATAGTATATTGGGATTATGGATCTGCTGATTCTGACTGGGCTGGAAGATGTGTTAAGCTGCACCTACGACATGCTCTACAATAATGTGAAGGACTTCATCAACAATGCAATTCTGATGGATGGGGTGATATGTATCAGAATTTAAGACGACGGTGAGAGGACAAGTTTACTAGGTGGACACAAGCACGCTTGGTGTCACCTTTGGACTTCCTGTCTCAGACGTCACAGAGGTACCAAATAGAGTGATGCATGAGGGATGAAAGATAATGATAGGAGATGTCCCAATTCCTTTTGAAAAAATCCAGGTGAAGAACTTGCCTGAGCAGTATGGGACCCTGATAGCAATTCTGAAGAAGTGCTTCATGAGCCAAGGGAATTCTACAGCTCTACCTTTCATGTGAAGTTGATGTGTGCTATCATCACAAAGACTCAGATTGACAGGGCATCTATGCTGATTAAGCTTCTGATGCAACACATTAAAGCAATTGGAAAATCTCCAATGAACAAAAGATGCTTTGAAAGAATTCTCAGTATCTTTCTGATGAGGAATGATGTAGTCAGTGGAGTGAAAGGAACTCTATTCACACAAGACAAATACATCTTCTTCAAGAAGTCTAAGTTTGGTGAGTCATCTGAATCAGCGTTTGCAGTAGGGGCTTCTCAGAAGAGGAAGAGAGCAGACACTCTAGTGTCGTTTGGTGCACAATCTGAAGGTCTGGAGCCTGTCATGGATATAGAAGAGGCATTTGAAGACATGGATGAAGTTCCTCTGATCAGACGTACCAAACCTCCACAGACTATTGGGAGACAGACACCTGCTCAGACCTCCCAATTTGCTCAAACTACAACAACATCTCGCCAAACTACCAACAAACTGTCAGACAAATAACTGATTAGGCTTCTGCTCAAGTTGATGATCCCAGGGGATTGACAAACAAGCAATTCCAAACTTACATCGAAATTGGTATGTTCGATACTCCTACCATATCTGGTCCCTGTGTAAAGTGGGGATTCAGATCGGTTGCTACTATTGGGAGAAATGACAACTTTGTGCCAAATGCTCGGGAATAAAAAAAAAAAAAGAAAAGAAAAGGAAGGTTCTGCATGCTACTGAGCACTTAGAAGAGGCTTGGAAGCTAATATGTAAGGTAGCTGATCAAAAGATGGAAGAGCTGAATAAGGACGCAAGGATATCTTGGCATCTTAGTATGATAACAAGTACCCTGCACAAGTTGTCAATGACAAAGAACTGCCCATCCATGAGACGATAAAGAGCATGCTGATTATAAATAGTACTTCGCTGATCCAACAGAGGATGACATAGCAGAGAAGCTCAACTCTCAGACTAGAGGACCTTCATCTGATGAGCATCAGACGCCTTCTCCACCATCGCCTATCCATGAGAGGACAACACCACCATCAGCTACTCAATAACAACAACAACAACAACAACAACAACACCAACAACACCAACAAAAGCAAGGTGACCGACATTCAAACACTCCTGTGAATGTGGCATCTACATCTGAAGGTCAGATCACTCTTGCTTCTATGTTATCTGATGCATTCATAAGATAAGTAGAACAAATGGTTGAAGAGAAGATGGCCTCTTCCATTGCAACGGTTAAGGATATTGTATCCATCGCGGCGCTGCAAATGGATAGAAAGATAGAGGCTTTGTCTGGAAGGATCTTCAATGTGGACAACAACATTAGGGCCGAGTTGACAAAGATAAATCACATGGTCAAGCCTAAACTGAAGACTTTTTAGGGGATCGACAGATTTGTGACAAATCTTGGTAAAGAACTCTATGATATCATACTCAAGGACTCTGAGTTCAATAAAGCTCTGAAGAATGACAAGATCAAAATCACCGAGAAGGTGGATGATGTTCTGCTTGTTGTTCAAGAAACACTTGTAAAGGTGAAAACCTTTGAAGGTAATATGACAGAAACCATAACTACGGCTACAGCTCTAATGGATGATGTTGAGCATCTGAGCCTGATAGCATTGAGCTCTAAGGATGGAATGAAGAAGTTGGTAGGACACTTTAAACTTTAGCCAAAGCAGACCCTTCAACCCATAGAGCCTTTGATGAATATCAAACAAAAAAAGGGGGAGTTGGGTAGTTAAGGCTTAGTTTCTTAGTTGTTTAAGTAGTTTAATTTTTGTTCATCTGCTCTGATCTGTTTTGATTTGTCTATATGCTCTGATCTGTTAGGGAGTTGAGTACTTTTGATATGATAATATAAAAATTACAAAGTTTTATTTTGGATTGTGTATCTAAAACTGGTCTTGTTGCATCTCTGCTTCTCGTACTTTAAAATGTCTATATTTTTTCTTTAAATTCATCAAATAGGGGGAGAATGTAAGTGCATTACTGGATTTGATGAATCAAAGGATCACTACATTTGAAATGAAGTATTTGGAGTGTCTACAGGTACTCTGTCAGACAGTATGAATCAGAACAGTGGAATCTCTGGATAAAACAGTTGGTTTGGGTCAGATAAGTCTTCTGGGTTTTGTGATTTAGCTCGTTTGTTTAAATGGTCTATGAGTATCAGTTTGCTTCTAGTCAGATCAGTTGTCATATTGGTTCAAGAAGTTTAATAGACAACCAGCGCCAGATCAGATGGGTATCAGATATAGTCAATCTTCTGAGGTTATCTGCTGAGACATGTATCTGCTGAAATGAAAGATGCCTCTGTTGACATCTGGTCAAAATTGTCTAAACGCATTAGCTGGACTTCTTAAAAGAAGATTAGGGATTGATTGGAGAGCAATCCACCAGCCTTGCCTATATAACGCAGAAATCTTTAGAGGAATGACAACGAAAAACACACTTATGCAAAACGCAACTGTGAATAAAATCCCTCTCAAGTGTTCTCTCTCTCTCTCCCCTCCATCCAAGAAAGTTCTCAAGTACGAGTCAAGAATCTGTTTATTAAGAACTTCATGTCGAAAATAATGATCGTTGTATATCTTCAATCTCTATGAGTTTATTTTTATAATCATTAGTGATTGATTATGATTGAAGGATCCTGAGGGGATCGGTGGTTATAAGATTTGTTGAAATCTGATTTTGTATAAAGGTTATAAGTGAGCCTGAAAACTCTATCGGTTGAGCTATGATCCGAAGTGATCTACTGGATTCCCTTCTTGTGTAACACACTACTAACAAGTGGAAGAGTGGTTTAAGTTCAAATCAGTTAATTAACACTCATTTGAGTCTAAACCACAAAAAACTGTGTGTTCGTCATTCCACGTTTTCTTGTCTGTTTGATCCGTTAGATATTGATCTGATCATTTGTCAGGATCACGATCTTGTTTGTCAATATCTAGATTAGACCACTCCTTGATCATCAGTTTGTTAGATTAGTTAGTAGTTTCTTGATAGTCTTTACTGTTCATTCATTTGTTTGTTAGAACCGATTGTTACAATCTTGATTAGTTGTCAATCTGTTCTTCATTCGAATGTGAGAATTTGATCAAATCAGATTAGGTTTGTTTGATTAGATTCTTGTTGATATGTACATAAACACACATCGTTTCTTTATTCTAAATGTTTGTTTTATTCCTCTTGTATTGTCTATTTTATATTTTTAGCATCTTTTTATCTTGGAATGTTTGTACTGCTACGTTTTTAAGTTTTTGGCAGATTCGCGTAAAGATTGGGACAAAAATGAAGAAGGATGAAGAAAATGGCAAGTCATGACCTCAAAAAGCTGAATTTCACGTTTCATTGTCGTTTCACGTGCTTCGAGAGTTAATACAGCAATGTTTCACATCGATAAGCTAGATTAGCATGTTTAGATATGATGTATGAGTTTCTAGAATTTTTGAACGTCGTTTAGTATTTTTTGTATTAGTTTGAAGGTTACAGTGCACACAGTCGCAGCCACTACAAGATGTCGCGGGCAAGCCACACTAGTCCCGGGCGCGACTTCCCTTCGTCGCGGATACGACGGTATGTTTTCAGCATATATCATGTTTTTCTTGCCTGTCGCGGACGTGACTTCCCTAGTCCGGGCCGCAACGTTGTCCCAGATGCAAAACACATGTTTTCAGCCGTCGGATCGATTTGGTCTCGACCTACGCCTATAAATACGTGTCCTAGATTTCTTCTAATCATAATACTGAAGAGGAAAAGCTCAGAGACGGCATAGAAAAGAGGAGAAGCCTTGGAGGGAATTTCAAGGAGTTTAGATATCGGAACACATAGCTTAGGTTTGGACATTAGTTTGGAATGCATTGAGCGCTGTAAAACCTTCGTTCTTAGTAACTTTGACTCTGCAGAATGTTTGTGTACATTGTCATGTTTCATTCCATGCTTTGTTTGATGCTTATGTATGAGTAGTTCGTAAGTAGGGATGTGTTGATGAGTTTTGATGATCTTAGATCATGAGATGTTGAGTATATGGTTGAAACCAGAGATGTTTAATGATGAAAATGATGCATGAAACCTGTTAGAATTACTATATAACATGTGTTTATTAGATTGATCACCTAATATACATAGTTTGAAGCTATAAATCGTGCTAAGTGGTTTTAGTTTGTAGCTAATTGATATAATATGATTTAAGCTAATTGTCATATACAATCAATGGTTTCATATGCATGTAACATGACTAGTTTAAGCTAATTGCTATGATTGTTATGAATGTTAGTTCCATGTTATGATTCAACTCTTTTGATTAAGTCATGTTTGAGATAATTGAAATGATTTTTATCTATTGAGTTAGTTTAACTATCCGAGAAAATTGAAAGTTAGAAGCTAAGAAACGTAGTGAGTTAAGCTAAGATTCATTACAGCCATTCCATGTTAATCATTATATCTAAAATTTGGAAACATCCATGAGTGATCTAGGAGACTCAAAATGATTCAACCATCGTCCCTACATTTCTCCCAACTTTAGTAAACCACTCTACATTCTAGCTCTATTTTATCTTCCTTTGATTAGGTAGTTTAGTTTTAGTTTATTTCTTTTAAATAGTTTAAACACACCCTCCGCATTTTATATTTAATCTTACCCCATTTCTTAGGATAGAAATATTTTAAGTTGTGTTTAAGTCGACATTCGTCATTCCCTGCGGGATTGACCCCTGCTTCCATATCTACATTAATATTTTTAGCGGGGTAAAAACAAATTTGTACGTTTTGCGATGAATGTGGAAGCAATCATATTTTTAACATTGACCGGTTCGCATCAAATTTTTGGCACCGTTGCCGGGGAATCGATAACGAGTGTCAATTCAACCAAACTTAACTTGATAGTTTTCTATTCTAGGTTTTAAACAAAAAAATTATTTTAAGGACTTAAGTGTTTTTAAAATAAACAAACATTTTGTTTTTGAAATAAAAAGAAGTTTATATGAATTTTTAAGAACTTAAGAAGTGGTTGGGTAACTGGATCTGAAGTTAGGAAATTAGTCTCTAATTTCGAATCTCTTCAGTTAAGAAGCTCTATTCCCTTTTTAGTTTCTACACCTTCAACTTCTTCTCCACACGTTCAAACAGAAAGGAGTTTCACTCCTATAATTTTTGAAAACCTTGAAATGGCAGGAAACAATCAACACAATACAAATAATGCTGCGCAAAATTTAAGTCAAACTCTTCGAGAGTTATCTGCTCCCACAATACAGGAAGAGCCTCTTTGCATAAATTTGCCAAATCTGAATGTGCCATTCAAACTAAATTCAGGCCTTCTGAACAAACTCACTGTATTTAACGGTCTAGCTAGTGAAAACCCGCATAGACATTTGAAGGAGTTACATGTAATCTGCAAGTCGACTGATGTGTATGAAAACAAACATCATTTTTTTATTCTAAATGTTTGTTTTATTCCTTTTGTATTGTCTAAATTATATTTTTAGTGTCTTTTTGTCTTGAAATGTTGGTATTGCTGTGCTTTCATGTTTTTGGTTGGCTTGAAATTTGGAGTAAAAATGAAGAAGTATGAAAAAAATGACAAACCATGAACTCAAAAAGCCGCATTTCATGCTTCATCGTCATTGCACGTGCTTCGAGAATTTTTACGGGGATATTTCACCACGTTTAGCTAGATTAGTATGTTTAGATATCATGTATAAGTTTTTAGAATTTTTGGACGTCATTTACTATTTTTAGTTTTGGATTTTAGGTTAACTGTACAGGTGTCGCGGGCATGACCACTGTGTCACGGGCACAACCACTGTGTCGCGGGGATACAGTTTGTTGTGGGCACGACGCCCATCTGTCGGGGGCGCAACGATGGTTTTTCAGAAATTTCTAGATTTTAATCTGTCGCGGTCGCGACAGACATGGTCACGGCCGCAACGTGTCTTCGGATGCAAAATGATGAGTTTCAGCCGTTGGATCGATCTGGTTGCAAGCCCTCGTTTATAAATACACCTCCTAGGGTTATTCTAAGCAAAAAAACAGAGGGGGAGACGCTCAGGGAGGCAGAGACGACAAGAGGACGAGAGATGTAAGAAAGACGGGTTCTGGAGAGGGAATTGAAGAAATCTTGATCCGCAACGCATAGGAACCCATTGCACATTGGCTTGGAACGCTACGTGCACTGTAAAACACTTGTTCTTTAGTTGTCAAACAGATCAGAATGATTGTTTACGTTGCTTTGCTTAATTCCATGCTTTATTCCATGAATATGTGTGAGTAGATCGATAGTAGGGATGTGCTGATGAGTTTTGAAATCATTAGATCATGAGATGTTGAGCATTTAACACAAATCAGAGGTGCTAAATGAAGGATTGATGCATGAAACCTGTTACAATCATCATATAACATGTGTATGCTAGATTGATCACCTAAAATACGTATGTTAAAGCTATAAATCATGCTAAATGGTTTAGTTCAGTAGTTAATTGATATAATATGATTTAAGCTAATTGTCATATACAATCAATGATTTCTGTAATAACCCAACAATTTATCGAATTTAAAAATATATGTTGGATTAAAAATATACGTACGAAGCGTATGCAACGAACGCATAAATAAAATTTATGAACGATGAACGTTACATCATTAAAGTTATTATGCATTTGAGACACAGATTTAAGCCTGAAAGTTTGAGATCATTGAACGAAATATTATTATGAAATATTTGGGATAATTAAATCGACAACGATTAGTTTTCGAGAGACGTTATGATCGCATGTATATATATAACGAACGAATCAACGTTATAATGTTATAACGTAACGGTTTTTAATTCCAGAAAGTTATATCGTTAAAAGGAATACGATATTAATATTTTTGGTATAATTAAATCGACACGAATTAGTTAACGGAAGATTATTATTACGAAACTGAGATAAAAATAGACTGACGAGGATCAAAACTTTTAAAAGAAACTTTCCCTCCATTTTGTTTTGTTCTTTCTTCTCCACTTACCTGCACAGTCTCCGTCACCACGCACCACCACGACATCCTCCACCGAGCCACCAACTCCACCCACACCCGCCACTAGCTCTCACCAACCGCACTCCCATCATCTACCAAAGCCAAAGAGAGGAATACAAAGCCCCGGGAAACATTCGCAGCAAGGGGAAAAAGAAGAGGAAGCCGCGCGGTTCTTATTTGGACCTTCGTGCGCCGCCTTGCCTTGCCGTACCAACCTATCGCTACCATCATCGTTGTGTGAGTTTACTCCATATCACATGCCATGATCATCAACGTTGCATGAGGAAGACAAGCATCCGAGCTCGCTGATCAGCCGCGTTGAAGATCAAGCCGGCCGCGCGCGGGTTCTTCATGAACACCTCGCCGTTCTCACGTCACCACCACCTTGCACCTCACTGCCACCTTTCCGACGATCATCAAGGATGATTCGATAAGCTGGAACGATGCAGAGAAGATTAACAAGGCCCTTGCGTAAGGATGACATGCATAAACTGAGAAAACCATGAAATAACAACTTTCCGGTGAAACCAGAGATTCCGGTGATGTTTTCCGGCCACCAACATGTCAAGAGGGGTGGTGACAGGTAGATGGTGAAGGGAGTGAGGCTTGGGTGCCTTTGGTTTCGAGATTTGGACGTAAACGAACGTTAAAACGCCTTAACGAGGTTTTCCGGCCAAAGTCCGACGGGCAGCGGTGAAAATGTTTGGTAGAGCAAGATGATGTGATTTGATGACATCGGGTGTAATGGGTGTCGAAGTTGGTACGTAAAGGAGCTTTAAAACGGCTTAACGAAGCTTTTCCGGTCGTATTCCGACCATATTCCGGCCACCGGCAGTGACGACGGTGGGGACATGACGGTGAAGAAGGAGGTGCAGTGGGACGATGACTTCGGGTGTCAAAGGTCCTAGGGTTTCTAAGGGATTGTTTAACCCTAAGTAAAACTAGGGTTAAACACGCTTCAAAGGTAACCTAACCCCTCTCGATCCAAATCATGCTTATTA
>JAOVYX010000205.1:0-13868 GCA_035668315.1 Drosera spatulata | reverse complement strand
AGTCAAGTCAGTCTTTCCACTCGTTACGTACCTTCCAACATTTGGATCGTATCCAATGACATAGTATGTGGTGAATACATAAATGGATACTTCGACAAATGTCACAAGGATGTTGAGTAACCAACTAGGAGGAGCATAAGCCCAAGCAGGATAGAATAGGAGGTCCCGTTGTTTGTAGAATACTGGTAGCTTCGCTACTGTCATGGACAACTCCGCCACCCCCAACAAACAAAATGAGGGCCAACCGCAAAAAACAAGGAGCCCATGTAGGTCAATCCCCCGTCCACGTCTTGTGCATCTTGGTCCTCAAGAACGCAGTCATTGTTATGGCAGCAACAATCATAAGCTGACAACAGATTCACAGCAAGAAAGATCAGTATCATATTGAAAATATTAAAGAGCCCGAACATATCGAGCTAGAAAAATTAAATACGTGTTATCACGTACCTTGATGATCCTTAGGAAGTAGACAAATGAGTTTCTTTTCATGAGTAACCACTCTCTTGAAAAGCATTCTTTAAAGATCTCCTTCTTCCCAACTCCATGCTTGCTTGTTGTCAAAGCGGCAGGATGGCTCTTGGTCCTATCAAACGGCGTTGCTAGCTCACTTGCAACATTTCGCCCAACGTTAAAAGTTTGGAATGCCTCTGCGAATTCCTTCTCTGTGATGAATCTATATGGCTTATCGCTCTTGATCCAGTACTGCTGCTGATCTTTTCTAGACGTCACCTAAAATCAGTTGGCATTAAATATTGACAGAACATAAAACAGCAGTAACCACATGTGGCTAGCTGCAGTATTGTAGCTTCGTTATTACCAAAGACGATCCATACTTCTTGCAAGAAATCTGCGATTCCTTTTCTGTCAGGACATCTGAAACCCATATATTCAAAGAATTCGAGGATATTCTCACGAGGACCTTGGTAAACGATCACACCATCAGAAAGTAGTATAATGTCATCAAAGAGATTGTATGTCTCTGGTGCTGGCTGTAGCAGGGCAATCAATGCTGTTCCACTAAGAATGTGAACATAATGTCGAATGGAGTTCACTGTTGTGAAGGTAGTCGAGCTATCCAATCCCGTCGATATCTCATCCATGAACAAAGCTTTGGCTGGACCTACTAGCATTTCCCCAGTTGTGACACGCTTTTTCTGTCCACCGGAAATTCCTATAACCATTGGATCTCCTACTTTTGTATCCGCACAGCTCTCTAAACCTAGAAGCTGTGAAATAATGCAAGTTGCATTGCACCATCAGATTACATTTGCATAATAGAGCAGAACCATACGACGTGCATGCTCGTAAATATACCTTTAGTATATAATCTGTGACAACATTCTCCTTCTGACCTTCTGCTGCCACTGCCTAAAAATTTAATGGGCTCAAGATTATGAAACTCGAAGCTATTCGAGGTGTGAGAACTTCACTTTACTAGAAACCAAAGAAAGTCATACATGGAATGTATTAAGTTATATATCCCATATGCGGGACGAAACTGGTGATCTAATAAAATAGACAAAAGCTTGACCATGGGAAGCCAGCACCATATACACATTCTTTGATCATATCAAATGGAACCGCGCTTCAAGTAGAGTCTGGGTAAGCTTATAGATAAGGTTCCAAGTCCCAACTTCCAAGGGAAATTTAGGGAAGACTCTATGAGTTGTAAGAAATCGTTGGATGTTGGCTCGAGGAGTCAGTAGGAGCAGAGGTACAAGCTTACAAGAAGGGTCCAAACTGTATAAATATATGGCGCATTTAAAGTAAACATGTCTCGCCTTTTAAGTAACCAGATGATAATATCTTGTGATCGTACCTTCATGAAAAGATCAACATCAAGATCAGGCATGATACCAGCCTCTTTCTCTCTTCGTAACAGCTCGGTTAACATCTCTGCAGATTTCCCATAGAAGAGATCAGGCTCACTGATCCTACATATTGACATAAAGAATGGAAAATACAGAACAAACCATATCGATATCCGACCCCTTGGAATCTCGCAGCATAGGTCATGGTCTCTCTCAGGGTCAGTTCTCCCATGTGAACGTCATGTTGACTTAATTAAGCTGCTGTTCTTTGCGGCACGAACTCATGCATATCGTGGCCATTGTAGGTCACCCTTCCAGAAGCCTGTAATATTTCACCAGAACGTACCCATCACAATTAACGGTTAACTACCCGTTATTACTACTAACGCAGGATACAGGTCCCTTAGGATAACTATAGTATTTCCAGACCGTCTACACCACAAGGATCAAAGGCATAGTATCACAGAAAGTGTGACAAGAATTGAAAGTACGAAACCTGTTACCTCCACTTCTGTGAACCATGCCAGTTCAAGCTGATTGTATTTGGCTAGCAAATATGCATCTTGTTTTACCTTAACATTACCTTTTAATACTTCAGACCAATAATGTCAACAAAGACATTGCATTAGATACTATACCTTTAAGTCCTTGTCGAGTTTACCGGCCAAAGCCAGCAACAGCGTAGTCTTTCCAGAACTTGGAGGACCCAAAAGCAATGTCATTCTTCAACACAACAAAAACAAAAAAAAACAAAAAACAAAAAACAAAAAAGAATGAGGGAAGGAAAACTGACAGAGGATACTCATTTTCGAGATATTGGCAACGCGAAACCTGGTTCTAACCTTTTGGGTTTGATGATGCCGCTAACATCATGAAAGATACTTACAAGCTGCTTTCGACTTGAAAGTATCCGGATGGAACTCAGCAAATCCTTCAGAATCCAACAAGAAAAGGTAAATTGAATTGAATGAACCCAACAGAAGATGGAATAGGATTGACAGTGAATGTATAGTTGCTAGATTGAATTGAAACTAATCTGCCCAAAAAAAAGAAAATGAAAAAAAAGAGAGAGAGAAATATTTACCTCTACCATGTTTGTAATGAAGTTGATGAAAGTGCGCAAGGCTCTACTTCCCACATATGCTTCGGCCTCGATATTGAGGTGCTCAAATCTCACTTCTATTTCAGGAACATCAATCCCAACCCTTGACCAATACGAAAAACAACAGATGAACAACAAATCAATGAATAAAAGACAGAAGACTGATCGATTACCTATCGAGTCGATCCTTGAGTTTCCACAAGAACATCTCATTATCATCCTCAGTTACACTGATCAACTTATCAATCAGCTTCTTCTTGTCACCAACACCGAGGCTAAGCACATCAATCTCAGCCCGCATGCCTCGTGATCCTGTCAGTATGCCTTTCCTCAACCTGTCATAAGTTGGAAGCTTTTCAAGTGCAGCCCACTCCAGGGCTGCCTCGTCCTCTTCTTCCCTCGCGGACCATGAGAAACTTTCCAGGGTACTTGTCCTAGATAGAGTGCCACAGATATCCATATCGGACACAAATGACGACGCTACGACCACTCCTAGTAATCAGAGAGTGAAGAACTGGAGAATGAAGAAGAGCATGCATACATTATGGGAGAGCATATTAGAGCTTTTTATATGCAACCAATGCATTGTCCTTCTATTGTGGACATGTCATGCTCTCACATGAGAAGAGTCCGAGTGATGTGACCCATGTAAACAACTCGGAACAAATTCATACAGCATCATATCCATGTTAAGGCAAAAGATTACGTCCAGAACAGTATTAGTAAACAAAGGCGATCTCTTCTGCAATCTGTTCTGTCAGCCAAGGCATACCCACCTTCACTGTTGTTTTGTTTAATTAGGGGCAAAAAGGAGCATACCCACTTGCATTTCCCACTGTTCGGTCTCACAGGTACAAGCCCAAACATGTTCAGCGCCCCGATAATGTTATACTTGTAATATGAAGAGTTGGACTTTACAAGTCTTTGAATCACATGGACAGAAGATGAATTCCTGTAGCAATATTTATACATAGTATGGATCGATCAATAAAGAAAACACAGAGAACAATGAATAAGATATAATATGAGAAAAGCGCAACAGGACAAGCACAGGCCACTATGAAAAAAGCGAGCAACAGAGTTTTCCTGAAAAACTCAAGGTGTTTCATAGTTCACAAACATCTATTAGATGACAAACCATCTCAATAACAAACGGTCCAAAGGACATGATATAACAAAGCATTTACGTCATTTTAAAATTTATAAAAGATTGATTTCGTGTAATTTAAATTAAAAAAATCTTTATCTAATTAATTCTAGGCCTTTGAATAGGAGTTGAACAGACGAGATTAAATGTGAAGAATTTCTAAAGATCCTCATTAAAAAAAAGTTAAAAAAGATGTAACCATACAATTATTTATGAGATGAAAATAATCAATCTACTATATATATATATATGCACAAAATATTCAGATGGCAAACCATCTGGATGGCAACGGTAATACAAAGCATTTGGCAATCATCTGTATGACAAACGATTACACAAAACATTTAGATCACAAATCATGTAGATAACAAAACGATCTGACAAGCGACATGGCATAACAGGTCATTTGCATCGTTTTAAAATTTGGGAAAATTCCTATAAAATACAAAAAAGAGAAAATATTTCCCATCAGGTACAAACCGGAGAAATAATTCCCATCGGATACAGGTTTTCGTTATCCCAAATCAAAACAACTGAACTGCTACGAAACTGACGATTGAAAACAAACTCAAAATCTCGAAACTGATGATTGAAACCGCTGTGAAAATCTCAACAATCATCTGCGAAATCAACAACCAAATTCAAATCCGTAACCCAATCCAAATTCAAATCAAGCATCAAACTCGGTTCATCAAAAGGAATTGAAGAGGCGCACTATATTAATCATCACATTGAAACGAAACAGGTGAAATTTCTAAATCTAAGGTTTGTTCTTCAAATTTGATTAAAAAGACTGAATTCAATTGATATATGCATGAACAAATGCATTAATTCAATCGATATTATTCGAAATTTCGTATAATCGAATTATTAACATTTGGAAAACAGTGCGTCTTGAACAAACCCTAATTCTGTAATGTGCTCGAAACCTAAATTCCATTTTTGATGTCATATTGATTGATAATATATTGCAACATACTATAACCATCAATGTTTCATTTACTATTCTGAATTATTTGGAAAACGGTGTGCCTTTGACATTGAAATAGTGCGCCTTTGCAAAGAATTGTAATGATCATTGTTACATTAAGGCGCACTGTTTGTTATACAAAGGCGCACTGTTTGAAAAAATAACAATTGCGCACTATTTCAAAAGACAAAGGCGCACTATTTGTCATACAAAGACGCTTTGTTTACAAAAAAAAAAAAAACAATGACGCATTGTGTCAAAACACGAAGGCGTACTGTTTGTTTATTTAAGAATGCTGCAATGTTTGATTCTTAATATGTTTGTTTTCCTTGTTTATATAATAAAACAGAAAAAATGACATAACTACAGAAGCAACTTGGCAGCAGTCCTGAAGATTTTGAAAAAGGAACCATAATTCCAATGCACAGAAGAGCACAAAGTACACCTGAGGAGAACGCCGTTTTGGACATTATTTGACGCTATTCTCAAAAGGAATATTACTGCATCCGATTGCAGGAAAAGTGATAAATTCATTCGAGAAGTTATATCGAACTACAACCAAGGAGACAGTTCATTCAGTTTCTGAGACTATGAATTCAACATAGCGCCGTTGGATATCAAACTCATATTTGGAATTGTTGACGGAACGGCTGAAATAACTGATGACGATTTGGAAACAATCAATCCAAGGGAGTCCCTCAACAGAAGATTTCCTGAAGAACGAAAACAGGGAAAGAAGAATGCGAGAGAATTGACAACATCAAAACTACGGGATGCAGTTATTGAAGCATCAACAGGTCAGGAGCAGCATGACTATGAGGACGCTGCAAGATTGCTGGTTTTATATGTCATGAACACGATTTTCCTCTGCACATCGAAGGCATCAATGAAGTGGGCATATGCAAATTATGTGGCCAAAATGGACAAAATGTGTGACTTTAACTGGACGTCACACATATACAACAGATTGAAGAAATCTATCAATGATAACATCAACAACAAGGTCTTCAAGGCGGAATCAGTAAATGGATGCCTACTAACGATTTCGATAAATACTCTACACTACGACACTATTTATATTGATGAAGATACAATGAATTTATTTATAGTATTATTTTTTTTATAAGGCGTACTGTTTCATTTAATAAAAGCACACTGTTTAAGTCAAACAATGCGTCAGGCTTAATGAAACAGTGCGCCTTGTGTTGCCTTCTTTTTTTTTTTTAATGAAAAAAAAGGAACCAAACATAATGAATGCATAAATACAAAATTAGTCAAATAATAGTAGATGAATAGAAATAACAATACAATTGACAAACAGAAAACAACACACTTGGTTTTGTTAACCTAATCAAAGTACTCAGGCGTCCTGTTTACAATACAAAGGCGTATTTTTTTGTTTAAAACAGTGTGTCTTCATTAAACAAAATAGTGCGCCTATTGAAATTTTGTTTTTAAATGGAAAACACAAGATCACAACAATGCATTGACAAAAATTGATAACAAAAATAAATGGGCGCACTGTTTTAATGTGGAAAGTTATTTTCACTTCAAGCGCACTGTTTATAATATAAAGGGCGCACTGTTTTAATATGGAATGTTAGTTTTTCTTCAGACACACTGTTTCTACTCATAAGGCACACTGTTTGATGTTAATTGCTCATATTCATGGAAATTCACTTATCTAATGTAATTTATTTTCTTACAAAAATTTCAGTATTGGTTCTTGGAGAGGAGTTTGGTCACTAACCAAAAAAATCATCATCTGAAATCAATCCACGATTGGAAAGGTGACGACTCAATGATCTCCCCATAATCATAGGTGCAGCAATTGCACGATTCAAAGACAAGAAGGTAAATTTTCTTCCTGTAAATGTACGGGTTTGTTTTTTAGTTTATTCTTAAAATGTATAAGCTAACAAAACGTTTTTTTTCCCCTTTAATAATTTGATTACACAACTCACAATATATTTTTTACAATCATCCCACCTTGAAAGACAAGTATACAGGATGGAATTGCTAGCACTCGAATGGCACCAGGAAAATGGTGACAACGACAATGCCAACGACTACGAGTTTAAGGCTAGAAGTACAAATGACGAAAAAAGCAATGCCACAGAGACAAACCCGGACATACCATCTGATGATGTATCGGCACAACATATCGATCCAAAAAACTTGTCAATCCTGTAAATAATGAAGAACAAGCTTCAGGATGTCGGTTTTAAAAATGTTAAGTTGAACGAAAAAATCAAAGAAACGCTGAGGGAAAATCAAATAATAAAGAATAAGGTAACATACTTCAAGCATATTTTACATTTGGTTGTCAAATTCCAATTTTTGTGATGATTGGACTAATGAAAACTATTAAAAATTATGCAAGGTCGATGAGGCGATAAGACAGGCACAAATGCAACTGACGAATCATCAAGAAACAATTGACGAATTGTTATCCGAGAAAGACAAAGTAAGCACTTGTTTTTTTTTTTTTTTTCAAAAGAAACACAACTTTGACTTGTCAAATGATACACATTTTGTACTACATAAGGCTTACTGTTTGACTAAAACTGGCGCACTATTTGTTTATAACTGACGCACTGTTTGTTTAAAAATGACGAAATGTTTGACTTTTTATATGTTTTGAAGGTCATTTTATTGGAGATAGAATTTACCGCGAAAAAGTTGGAGTTGGAGATGCTCAGGGAATCAGCAGTAGAAAAACAGAAAGAAAGCACATCATATTCAAATGAACTGCACATTGAAAACTTGTTGAAACAAATACAATAACTGCAACAAGAAAACCAAATGAACAAAGCCAAGCTTTCTTCGCAAACGCAAGCTAGAGAACGAATGAAAGAGGAGATAACTCGTGCCACGGAGCTGATGATAGGGTTGATGAGCGGGAAAAAATCGAAAAGAATCTGCTTCAAAAGGATGAGAAAATCAAAAAACTACGAGAAGAATTAGAAAAAGAAAGGCAAACAGTGGTGCAATACAAGACTTTGTTGTTCGACAACACCTCTGCTCTCAAGGAAAAAAGGAAGGAAGATGATGATGACATAATGCAAATCAGTAGCGGAGATGACCTGTTGCAGTCAGACAATGAAGAAAAGGTTCATCAAAACCAAACAAAAGGGAAAAAAAGAGGCCGTACTCCAGGATTAATGGTGAAGCAAATTAAAAAAAGAAAACCAAGAGGTAAAAAAACGAATCAGCGGTTACACCTATGGTTCCTCGAAGAAGGCGAAGCAAGATGCGCTCGAAGTCACTTGCTACATGACCGATGCTGGAAGAGAAAAATACGAAAAGATGACCGAAGAAGTACCCAAGTAAGTATTCTTATAATTTCTCGAATAGTACGCCTGTTTTGAACCAAACAGGGCGCTTAGTATAATTCAAACAGTGCGCCTGTTTTGAATCAAATAGGGCGCTTGTTATGTTTCGAACAGTGCACCTGTTACATTCAAAACAGTGCGTCTGCTTATTTATAACTGGAATAACAAAATAATATGTTGCTCTTATAGAGAAACGTTCTTTTTTATGCTCACCTATCCTGTGACGAGAATAAAAAGTGTCGTCGACATGCAAGTAGCATTGATGCATGCAATTGTGACTGATGGAGCATTGATGAAGCATGCCATGACGGGCTTCTGTACGTTGATGTTGGAAAAAGCACAATTGAAAGAGCAGATAGCATTATGCAATACGGAATGTTGGGTAAGAAATTACTCCTAAATACCAATACCAATTGCCTTTACTGCTTATATTTCAATAGCAAGTTCAACAAAACAAAAATTGATATTGGATTATATAATGTGATGCAGCAAGATGTTTTCAAAAGAGAAATCGTGGCAGAAAACACAATCATGAAGCCAATGCAAGAAAATAGAAGGTGGCATTTCTCCCCCATGAACTCATCCGGAGTAGCAAAGAACGAGATTGCCTACCATTGGACGTTGTTGATGTTCGATAGCAAAAAAAACACGTGGACCCATCACAACTGCAAAAAATAAAAAGTTCCTTATGCAAGGGATGGCGAGAAAATCATAAGAAACAAATATTAATTGACAGATACTATTGATATTGTAAAATAAAGCACTATAATGTAAACTAACTAAATTATGTGTGTTGTGGAATGTGCAGAAAGAATATATAGAAGAGTTCAACAAGGAAATGGCAAGGAAACATCAGGACACACAAATTGTTGAAGATGAACGGGAGAAGTATAGCACGCAATTGATCATCAACAAAAAGACTGCAACTCAAAACAATCTGGACTGTGGAGTACACGTATGCCAATGGATAGATCTCCTTGCAAATGGACAACCGATTCCATAGCGTTCTACTCTGAAAGAAATACGACGATACAGAGCAAAAATGACGAAGACATTGATATCGCGATATCAGTTCAAGGATCCTGCACTACAGCAGGAGGATGATGAAAAGAAAGATGAAAACATATTTGATTGATGTATATTTTGACGATTTATACTAAATATGTATTTTTATTATAATTAAAAACTTAATTGATTGTCTGAATCTCTAATATCGTATTTGATTATCATTTTCTCATTAGAATGAAGAGGCGCTTTATTTTATGTACTAAGGCGCACTGTTTTAGTTAAACAGTGCGCCTTGTGCTGTCATCTAATTTTTTTTTTTTTTCTTGGGAAAAAGGAACAAAGCATAATGATAGAAATAAGGCGCACTTGATTTTGTGTATAGAAATAAGAATGCAATAGAGAAACAGAAAAACACACACTTGATTTTGTTAACCTAATCAAAGTACTCATGCTCACTGTTTCAATTATTAGGCGCACTGTTTCATTGAAACTGTGTGCCTGAATAAAACAAAACAATGCGCCCATTGAAAAAAATTTCAAAAATGAAAAACACAAATTACAATAATGCATTAACAAAAATTGATAACATGATAGCCTTACAAATTAAAAAATCATTACATAGCACTCATCATTGATTTTTTTTCCCTAAAAAAAAAGTAGAAAAAATGAATCCGCCTAACACAGACAGAAAAATCTTCAAATGGGTTCGTGACAACTTTGTCTATTTTGATGACCAATCTTTTTGCACCTCATACCCCTGCACTCTTCACCACTCGATGGAATACGACGTTTTTTGGACCTACCAGGAAGTCTGCTCGAAGAAGGAGGATCCAATTCCACAACTACTGACGCAACTATTTGGTCAATAATTGATGAAGGGATAGGACGGATGACAGCCTCATAGCTCTTCCTATAATTTTCAAAAGAAAAATACGGATCGATCATGGTGCTCGCGGGT
The DNA here is from genome assembly GCA_035668315.1 of Drosera spatulata. Classification (NCBI taxonomy): domain Eukaryota; kingdom Viridiplantae; phylum Streptophyta; class Magnoliopsida; order Caryophyllales; family Droseraceae; genus Drosera; species Drosera spatulata. The sequence continues at coordinate 3,537 of JAOVYX010000205.1, read as the reverse complement.
AAGAAAAACTTCATAATAACACACACGGCATGTAAGCATGGAAAATCATTTTCCTGCCACATACGACAAGAGCAACTCTTCTCTCTCACATTTATTGACGCTGTCAGAACCGACATACTTCAAAAATGAGCTCCGAAGTTCTCTTCACCATAAAAACACGTGATTTCTTGAATAAATCATTGAAAGTCTCCAACATCCTCGGACATAAATCCTCATTTCATTGTTCTACATCGCTTTGATGATTGTTGAACCACTCCATTAACTTCAAACGAATCTGATCAACCATTTGAGTGATAGGAAGCTCCCTCACGCCCAAAAGCCAAGCATTGAATGACTCCGCAGCATTGATCGACATCTTGCCATAACGATAACCAATTGCAAAACTGATTGCCCGCCTCTCGTAAGGCATAAGCAAAGCCGTGAATTCTTTAACTAGATCATCTATTTGATTGAAGCAATGCGCCTGACTACAAAATTCAAAAAAACAATAATTGCTAACGGAAAAAAAGGCATACCCCTATTTGCATCTTTTCCCGTAACTACTAATATGACTCCATTGAAATCACCATTCAAGAATATGCCATCAAGAGAAAGCGAAGTTCTACAGTAATTGAAACCGACGATTGAAGCATGAAACGAAACAAATAGCCTGGAAAAATGATTCGATCCTTCTTCAGTGGTAAGTGTAACATGACTTCCTTGATGGGTACTCATAAGTGCCTGAATATATGGCTTCAACTTAAAAAATGACTTGGGAGAATCACCACCAAGCATCATCTTCGTCTTCTTTATGGTTTTCCAAGACTTCTTATATGACAAATCCAAACCATAGATGGTTTGAAAATAATTTCTGACCTGGTTCGGATTGAAATTAGGATCGTAACGTATAATTTACAAACGAGAATTAGCCAACCATTCTGTCTTCATCGACTTCATTGCACTCGCCCAAAAAAACAACTGTCCACAAGTGTGGACATTGTTCAGTTTCCTTATGAAGAATGACTTATTATAAGAACACAATGAAGCCTTGACAAACCATTGACAACCATCATCTTTCTTAAAATAGATAGCATGAACCCTATCATTCTCGTTCCTCTTAAAACTATATCGAAATCCAACTTCGCTTGCATAAAGTGTAAAGGACTTCCTTAACTACTTTGCGTCATCAGGAAAAACTTGGCCAACATTTTTAATCAAATTCAACCAATAAGAAGAACTCAAGGGTTGATCAGAATTGCTCGACGAAGCAACATCCAATTGAAGCAACGATTCACGCACAACATAATAACCAAAATCATCATTTATTTCAAAATGATAATTACGATTGGAAATTTGAGTCCTAGAAATCTGTGAAACATTACAAAGTCCCAGGCACTGAATCATTATAACGACACACTATTTGAGATTGTGACACACTGTCAGTACTCAGGCCCACTGTTTCTTTAAACTGATGTGCTATTTCATTTCTAGCATCGGAAACCGCACTCGAACCCGTTCCTCCACACACCACATTCACATCAATTAATGATAAATGATGACATCGCGACAGCTCAAACAACATCAACAAATCCTCTTGATCATTCAATAAGCATCTTTCATGACCAGGTATTGAATAATATTGTAACGCCCCGGCCAAATCCTTGCTACCGGGTCGTCACAAGAACCGCTCGCCAGGCTGACAACTGGCCCCACAGACCAACACTAGTCTTTTCACTGCGTTTTGGCCTCACTCGCGCATGCCCTGAGAAACTTCCCAGGAGCTCACCCATCCCACCTTTACTTTAAGTTCTAAAGTGATGGGTTATCGAAAAGGAAGGTACACCTTGTTGGTATAGGTAATACTATCAAACCATTTAAGCATTTCCTTGGGGTATTACATACACACCCACTTAAAGAATGCAACGCCCTCGCTGCGAGTTCAAGCACGATACACAGTCCCAGAACCTTCCCCCGCAAGGCTGCTGACCTAGACCTCTTGTCCACCGGTCCAGCATGCGGTCGCAGGGTTGCTCTGATACCATACTGTAACGCCTCGGCCAAATCCTTGCTATCGGGTCGTCACCAAGAACCGCTCGCCAGGCTAACAACTGGCCGCACAGATCAACACTAGTCCTTTCAGTGTGTTTTGGCCTCACTCAAGCACGCCCTGATAAACTTCCCAGGAGGTCACCTATCCCACCATTACTCTACGTTAAGCACGCTTAACTCCGGAGTTCTAAAGTGATGGGTTACCGAAAAGGAAGGTACACCTTATTGGTATAGGTAGTACTATCAAACCATTTAAGCATTTCCTTGGGGTATTACATACACACCCACTTAAAGAACGCAACGCCCTCACTGCGACTTCAATCACGACACACAGCCCCAGAACCTTCCCCCGCAAGGCTGCTGACCTAGACCTCTTGTCCACCGGTCCAGCATGCGGTCGCAGGGTTGCTCTGATACCATACTGTAACGCCCCGGCCAAATCCTTGCTACTGGGTCGTCACCAAGAACCGCTCGCCAGGCTGACAAGTGGCCGCACAGACCAACACTAGTCCTTTCAGTGCGTTTTGGCCTCACTCAAGCACGCCCTGATAGACTTCCCAGGAGGTCACCCATCCCACCATTACTCTACGTTAAGCACGCTTAACTCCGGAGTTCTAAAGTGATGGGTTACCGAAAAGAAAGGTGCACCTTGTTGGTATAGGTAGTACTATCAAACCATTTAAGCATTTCCTTGGGGAAATTACATATATAAATTGAATTCATTCCATGAGGTGATTTTGAAACGATCTCGTACCTTTTCTACAACACATTCGAAATCCAAATCCGAATGACATAAAAATGAACGAGATATAGCCCCAAATTTGCAAACAAACATGACCTCCTCATCCATTGAAACAAGAAAGAACATAACGATCATGACGACGATGATGATCACGATGACGATGATGATCACGACGATGATAATGATTTCGACAATGCTGATGATTTCGAATGACAAATTTGATGATTTCAAATGAGAAATCTGATGATTTGAATAAATAAAAAAAAAGAAACAAAGAGCTGAACGTTGTGGCAAAATAGCACGTTAGTTTTCGGGAAAAAGAAAACTGTATCAAATGGAAATTATTTTTGCATGTTGTATGGAATGGGAATTTTCACTACAAAAAACTGTAACCTTTTGCAACGGAATTATTCCGTCGCAAAAAGGGAAAATTCCGGCGCAGAGATAAATTACGACAGAATCTGCGATGGCACAATCCGTCGCGACAAATGGCGTCGCAAAACCAATAATTTGGGACGGATCCGTCGTAATTTTAAATTCAATCCGACGGATTAACTTTTTTCGTCGTAAAATATTATTTTTTAAAATTAATTTATTCCACGACGGAACCCGTTGCAGATAGTCATTCCAGTAATTTCTTAATACCATTAAATAATTAAAATAAAAGAATTTTATGCGACGAATTCCGTCGCAGATTTCATAAAATGTGCGACGGAATCCGTCGCAAAAATAAGTGTAATTTAGAATGAATTTCATTATTTTTGCGA